>KN837248.1:63972-83939 GCA_000827215.1 Sphaerobolus stellatus SS14 | reverse complement strand
GGAGAAGATTCTGCCAGTGATATAGAGAAATTGAAGGCGGAAATATTTGCAGATATTGTAGATAGGGCGGTTCCTGGGAGGTGGGAGTATACACGTAAACCTACGGCCGCGGAGCTTAGGGGATCGGCCGTGATACGTATTCTTATTGACAGTGCGAGGTGAATAGTATATATTTACTATTTATATTTTTTACATACCTTGATATAGTGCCAAAGTTCCCACTGGACCTCCAGTTGGTAATAAGCAGGTTAGTGAAGGCTTGGAACTTCTTCGTACGCGGAATTCAGTTGATAAAAATATCTATTTAGGACCTGGTGAACGCGGAGCTTACAGGGAAAGTGTGGACGGGTCTCGTTCCCATCAGCAAAGTTATAGGAGCCCCTCAACCCACATAATATAGCAAAGCATCACTACCAGAGCACGTGTTACAACTCTAATAGAATCTGACGAATTGGACCATTATTAATATAAAACAAGGAAGTGCTACACTTTGCTCCGAAGAAAGCTTAAGTTCATATTTATATTTCTGACTCAATCAACTCAAAGTCAAGGAGCCTCAATTTTAAACCAGATCTGTACAAATGATATATAGCACAGTTAAAATAGAATTATTTATAAGAAGTTTTTTTGCCTGATCACGGGAGCCTGTGAGCTCAAACTCTGCCCCTCACTAAAGAATGGGAGTTGCTACTTCTCATAGATGAACCTTCTGCTTTTATGTCCCCCTCTTGAGTCAGAAATGACTAAGTCGCTTAACGAAACCTCGGAGAAATTAGTCACGAACTGCATAAAGTCCGATTTTTAAAGCTGAAATACTGCAGAAGGGGGAATACCCAGAAAGCATGCAATGTGGATGGTTGAATTGTCGAATCCTTGTGCCCCATCTTCGACGAGGTAACTCTACCATAAAAGGAGAAAACAGTAGAAAGGCCCTGCTCGAGCGTGATGTGAACGTACAGCCCACGTCATATATACCCTCTCCCCGCTCTCGTGACATCCGAATCTGCTTCAACAACCCATCCTTCACAGCATCCATCGTAATGCGATGCTCCCCTCCCAATACAAGCGATGCATCACAGGTGGAGGGATATGTATCGGGCTGGCGGCCTTGTAGATCCTCATCATACTCGTCACATGGTTCCTAGTTCTGTCGTGCTATATCGAGATGTTGAACTCTATGACTGCTGTCCAAGAATAAGGTGGACTGATACCGGTGTTGCTGTCCATAGCAGGGCAAGTCCCTAGAACTAAGGATAGGATTCATATTTGCACACCTCAAAAGCTATTTAATAGCTACTTACCTTGAGATGCTTGTATCTCTGACTGCATGCTTGAATATTTTTGTAATTCTGTTGAAGGAAGCAAGATAAGGTGACTGCTGCAGACCAAAGCCAGTGCCGCAGTCCAGGAAAGTGCAAGCACCACAATTTGAGTTTGGATTCAAATTTGGACACCATAAAAGCTATTTATTAGTTCTTCACTTCAAGATGCCTGAATATCACGCTGGACCCTTGAATAGTTTCATATTCTTTCCCTAGTACCAGGATAAGTTGACAGCAGGAGACCAATGCTGCTGCTGTGATCTTGGAAAGCACAGGGACCAAATTGTGAGTTCAGAATCAGATTCTCACAGCTCAAAAAACATCCAGGTGGAAATGTGGATTGGCAGTTTCTGGGTGATTTATTAGTCTCAAAAATAATCCCAGGTGGAAATCTAACCTATGGCTGTCCCCTGACAGTTACCAGGAGGTGAAAAAGTACACTCCACCAGCATCATCTTAAGCACATAGTAAAGATGGGATCCTCCTGGTCTAGGTGGTAGGTGATTTATCACTTTCTGAGTACAGTCAGGAGCTCCATCCTCTCCCACACATGAGAATCTCATTTATTTGACTAATATTGTGCTATCTATCATCTTATATTAAGATCCCTATCCAATTCAAACTAACATATATCACATATATATTGAGAATCTAACTCATTGTAACCTCCAGACAAACCAAAGAGCAGATAATAATGGAATGAATGAACGAGGAAGCGCATGTGCAGACAATTGCCCACACTTCTAGCAACAGAGTCCTCCACATGCCAGTGCTCCCCATATCCCCCAGACAAACACAGATTCAATAGTGGAATGAATGAAAGAGGAAGAACACATGCAGACGATTGTCCACATTTCTAGCAACAGAGTCCTCTGCATGCCAGTGTTCCCCACATCCCCCAGACAAACACAGATCACAGAGTGGAATGAATGAAAGAGGAAGAGCACATGCAGACAATTGTCCACATTTCTAGCAACAGAGTCCTCCGCATGCCAGTGCCCCCCACATCCCCCAGACAAACACAGATCATAGAGTGGAAGAGCACATGCAGACAATTGTCCACATTTCTAGCAACAGAGTCCTCTGCATGCCAGTGCTCCCCACATCCCCCAAACAAACACAGATCAAATAGAAGAACAAATGGGAAAGGAATATGGGATGGAAAGGAAAGGAAAACACAGGAAAACATCGCAAATAGAAACATAGTCAACTCACCTCATTCTCACATGTCAAAACAATCATTTAGACAGATGGATGCCAGCTGGAAGTGTTTGTGATGGTAGATGTGGTAGGTGGATGATGGTGGTAGGAAGCAGGAGGCAGCTGGTGTTGAAATTTGAACTCAGACACCCTTAAGTACCCACAAGGTCTTGCCATATCAGGACATTCCCATCAAAACCTCTTTAGAACACCCACGACAGAGTCAAATCCTTAGGGGAAAAAATCTGACTAAGGTTTTTGATGTCTGGCTTTCCAACCCAATTGAGAACGCGACTTTCCAATCTCCCGCGGCCCCCTATGGCTCCTTTGTCCCAGATCCTCTTACAAAAAGGTCCCATTCTGCCCTAACCAGCCACTTTCTCATCCTGAAACAATATCCACCCAGTTTTAAGAATGTATTCACATCTTCTGAAATTTCCCCAATTTTCTCCTAATTTTCCTGTTTATTCCAATATTTTCTGATATTCCCTTATTTATTCAATAATTTTCTAGAAATCTAAATGCTGATGTATCCACTTAGAAAATAAAATCTGGCTCAGGTTTTTAAAGTCTGGCTTTCCAAATCAAATGAGAACCCGACCTTCCAACCTTCCCACGGCCCCCTGTAACTCCCTTGTCCCAGATCCTCTTACAAAAAGGTCCCATTCTGCCCTAAATAGCCACATTTTCATCCCAAAACAATTTTACCAAAATTTTTGCCCAATCTTCGCATTTATTCCAATATTTTCTGATATTTCTTTATTCAATAATATGCTAGAAACACAACTGGAGACTTAGCCTTCCTAATTTCTTTCTCCCTTGATGTTTCTGTATGTGCCTTCCTAATGGAATCATCACTGACCTTCCAATGGTGCCCTATAGCCTTCGTGTTCCAGAACCAACTAGAGAAAGCTATCATTCTGACACTACCATACCATTTCTCATCTAGAAAAAATTACACACTGAATCAGGGATGTCTTCACATCATTTTCAATTAATTTTAATTTTCCGGTAATTTCCCTGTTTTTTTTTTTTTTTTTTCAATATTTTCCAGATATTCACTTTATTCAAGTATAGTTGACTTACCTATTGCAATTTTGCTCTGCTCTAGGGTTTTAAGCATGTGGCTTTCTAACCAAACAATTGCTGGACTCCCTCCATGTTCCCATAATCCCCTATAGTCTCCCCCTCCTCCTCATACAACCAAAACTGTGACTGAACAACCTTCATATGGCCCACCAGCTAACTGAATCAATTTCTTATCTATGTTTCCACAACTGGCCTTCACATTGAACACCCACCAAGTCACCACCTACTCTGCATAGTGCAGTATGTATGCCCATAAACACATCAAGGGTAATAACCAACAAGCTCAAAAACAGGATAGATTTTCAGCAAAGCACAAGAATAAAAAAAACCACCACCAAAAATCCAAAGAGCCAGGGGAGCAGTCCCAATGAAAATCAAAAAATCCAACCAGAACACTTGGAAGAAGATGGAGAAGAGGTTCGTTCAGATGTCATTCAGGAGGAGGAGGATCAGTGAAGAAGAGTCTGATCACTTTAACAATAAGAGTGAGGATAGTGAAGATGTCTAGTTAGTATATTGTAATCAATCCCAGCCAATAATATCACTAGTCTCCTCTCCTCATATCTGAAATTAACATTTTATACACCCACTGTAAGACTGGCAAAGTATTATCCATAGTCAATCATGATCATATTGAACTTTGATATGTATTAAAAATACTGCTTTTTGTCTTCCCCCAACACAATATACTTGTGATTTTTATAGCTCAAAAAGCGGTCCACCGATTTTCTCCAAACAAAACTCAATCTTCACGAAATCATCATGGTCATAACATATAAAAAAATTAGCCTGAAATATGTGCTTTCATTTGAGCTAGCTAACTCCCCCAGCCTATAGAATTCTTGACCGGTAATGATCTTGACAGTCTCAAAGAATTCACGCCAGAGGACATTGTACATGCTGCATGTTTTGCTGGTTGAATAAATGGAACCAAGTAGATTACCTATGTTACATTAGAAATGATATAAGATGTAAACAGAGCAACTCACGTTCTCCGGCTCTTTCCAAATAGGCAGCAACATCCCAGTGATCTATGTTACCCATAACCAGCTTGAACATTAAGTCAATGACAATATAGGATACTTGATGAATATATTTCACCAGCTGGGGGTGCATGGTGACGGCTATACAAAAGTCAGGCTTGATGATGCCTGAATGGATGTATCATTCTTGCAATGGAAGGTCTGCTTCTAATTTGCATTGTGCCTCAATGCCTATAGAAAGAACTTGAGAAACAGATTGTTTACGAAAATATGCTATTACCTTCCAAACCCATATCCCACACAAAGTGTTCATTGTGGACTTCACGCACTTTGTCAGAACATTTGTGGGCATTATTCACACCAGGTACAATATCATGAAAGTCTTGCCCCTGGAGGACAAGTTTCATAGTTGGTGCTGGACATCAGTTTAAGATACACCAAAGCAAACAGATGCAAAGATACTCACCTTTTACAATCATTTGTGCCAACAATGGTAGCGGTCCAGCAGCTGCCATGATTTTCCGTAATGTCTTCTCTTGTGAAGGTGTTAGCTTCTCAAGCATTGGTGCTGGATGGTTGTGCGGATTCCGGAATATCAAGATTGCCTTGGGTATCTTGAGCGCAATGATTGGAACATACATGATAAGCATAGTTGGACACTTATAAGGTATGATTTTCAGTCAAAGGACCTGGCCATTCTGAATATGGAAAAAGTCTGCATTCCAAACATTTATGTATATACAAGGGTTGTAATCTGAACTATCTACTCACAACAATATTCCTGGTTTGGTATGCAGGCATGTACAAGATTCCTGCATGTCTTGCTGAAAGTCAAGTCCGTAGGAGGCCACCCAGTGCCAAAGACCAACCGAAGTTGCTCCTTATCAATATAGCTTGGAATTGGTAGGTATATAGGTTCAGACTCCTTCGCAATGCTCCAATTGGAGCATCTGATAGATGAAGTAATCTTTTCCTTCACACTAACGGCCCTAAGAGACATGTCAGAAATTGACAGAACCCATGTCATTGTTAATGCAAACACACCTACCTCTATTGAAACCAGAATGGGGTACCCCAATCCACCCATCCCCTGCCAGGTGGTCACCTGCTGCCAGGATCATTCCATTTTGACCCTTATTGTCTCCACACACCCTCAGAACCCTGGGGTCCAGAGGATTCCCATGCTCACCCTGCCACTGCCCAGCCCACTGGCACCCCTTTAACTGCTGCCACTCCTGTTTCACCCCTGCTTTCCCTCATTTTCCATGCCCTGGCACCCTCCATGAAGAAGGCACTCCCCTAAAACCCCTGGGTCTGGCTCATCTTCTAGCCTCTCCACCTCTCTGTTCAGCCCCCACAGAATATTATTATTATTATTATTATTACTATTTTCAAAATAAAATAAAATAAAATAACTAAAGACAGAAAGAAGGAAAGAAAAAAAAGGGATGTCACATACCTGCCTAAACAGAATGCCAGTGCCAGTGAGCCAGATTAAATATTGAAGGTTTCAATTCCATATAATTTTTAGCCTGGACCCATGTTCCCACACCCCATAATCATGGGATCTTCTTTCCCCACATATTCTGCCTCTGCTACCCCTACCATGAGAATGCACTCTTCCAAACATAGTGGTTCCTGGGCTTCTCACTTAGACCTACATGTCCATATAAAAATCAGGCTGATCAGAGAAGCAGTTCTCTCACAACAAAGAGAGCCCAAATGGGGTACCCCATTCAGGCACTAAAAGGGATAGGAAAAATGGCCATTGCTGTGGTTAGCAGACAATATACATGGGGGAATTCAGTGTCATGCAGCTCTACCATCACTGCACATACCTTCAGATCCTTCATATTGGTATTATCTGACAATAGTTAATAAATCAACTTCAATAGACTGAATATGTAATGGCATACTCACAAGCTGCATCAATGTATCAGGAAACTTGGTAAAAACCAGTACCTAATGGCTTGGTATTGTATTTTGGTTATTCCTATGGAATGACACAGGGATATCCTATTTATTTTTTGAGAATCTGGTTCATATGATCTGTTACCCTCTCAAGACAAATAACTGGGGCCACCTATACAGTCTGTGTTGAGATAATATCCATACAAATTTTGCTAGGGAAATGTACATACTATCATCAGTTATAGATGAATATGCTAGCAATCCTAGTTTATGTACATCTCCCCAGCAAATTTTGCTAGGGAAATGTACATACACTATCATCAGTTATAGATGAATATGCTAGCAATCCTAGTTTATGTACATCTCCCCAGCAATATTTGCATGGGCAATATCTCAATGCAGACTGTATAGGCAGCCCCAGGTGTTTGTCATGAAAAGATTATAGGTCATATAAACTAGGTTCTCAAAAAAAAGTTAAGATATCCCTGTGAGGTTCTAAAGCATCAGTAAAGTTGGCAAATGCTATAGTTGCTATTATAGTGATTATAGCAACTATAGTGCTGCTAGCTCCAATCCTTTGTTGACAGCTATGGTACCTTCCATAGCACTACCTTCAGATGCCTCATTCGAGCATTCCTTCCTATTATAGAAATATGTGAGGTGCCAATAAATATATTTTAATCCAATACATTGATATTATAATGTAATATTGACATTATTTCCCTGCTGAAGGTCGGGGTCATTGTCTACGATGGATAGCTGCTATGGAAGAATAGGCACCATGGTCACATTTTCTGATGAGGTATAACCAAAATTTGTTACCAAGCCATTAGGCACCGGTTTTTACCAAGTTTCCTGATGGTTGCAAAATCAACAATTTTTCCTCTCAACTTCCCTTCAAACCCCATGCTGAAATAATGATGCCATCAAGTCCCATGATGTAAATACATCAGCATTGTTGTCTTTATCTAACAGGGCCTTCACACTTTCAAGTTAATCACTTGCTTGATGCTACAATGTCTCTGTAGATTGCCTCCATGCTCGGTAAACTTGCTTAACTGTGACTTGTCCACTATTCTCCCTAATCTTCCAGACAAGGGTTCTGAGGTACAGCCAGATATTCCCAGGAATAAATTGTATCACCTCTGCAGGAAGGTCAACATTATAGTCAGGGATGTTTTGACAGTTGTGGCTGGAGGAACCAGATAGAATTTGGCAGTCAAAGTTTGGAATACAGGGCACAGAGACTGAGTGCAAAATCTGGCAGGGGAACTGCTATACCAAAATTGTCCCATTGCTTCTCTTCAGAAGCTTTCATTGTTGGAATGTTGAGTGCTACACAAACAAGGCACCAGCCAAGTTTGGCTTCCGCTTCTACAGATTATCTCTTACTTATTAATTCCACATCACTTTACATGTGATTTTTATGTATTTAAAAGCTAGTCTGATAATCTAATGTCACCTGCGCGTTTGCGAGGGTCCACTGCTATCTCCTGGGTGAGGAACAATGAACCTCATCTCAACATTCATTCCTTGATTTCGTTGCACCTTCACTGTATTGAGAGCACCAATACCATAAACAATGCTCATTTGCCAGTGAAACATGATCACGAACACAAGAAATACAAGCCATGTCAACAAATTGATTGAAAGGGCACATAGACAATAGCATACGTAAACCTACAACCAGTAACTTTCCTATCTATATTATGTCCTCCCAAAGCTAGCCCCGGGAGGTACCTGTAGAAGTTTCCACCTCCCAGCCCCGCTCACTGATAAACGGAACTGACAGATCCTAGCATTGCATGAATGCCTAGTGAATGTGGAAGTACTATGGTGATGAAGTAGAAAGATAGAACGGGACCTCGCGGTCGATGGATGTCGGACAGGCGTTGCGCCAGAGTGTGTGCAGTGGCGTACCGATGGTGGAGGGTTAGATGCAGATCGCGCTCACAGAGGATCTGTATCGAACGCCAGCTGACATTGTGCTGAGGCTTGCGAAGGCCATAGACAAGATGAAGTGCGTGGTGCACTTGGCGGGTAGCATGACGGCGGGCTGCGTGATCGACCCCTCGGTGGACTTGGAGGACACGCCATGTGAGAAGGACCAGGAAAGATTTTTGGCACTGTGCCTCCATATGAATCGCCTGACATGTAGGACTAGAGTGTCGTGAAGGCATGAGGAGATCATCCAAGTCAATTAAAGCTCCGCCCGAACCCGAGGTCAGACCAAGATGATCGGTGAGGTTCTCACTTCTCTCCTCGTCCTGCTCACATCATGTCACCTTTTCACGATCTTTCCCAGTGCACATGCTCTCCAGCAAGCGGCAGATGTGCCATCCAAGCAACGGAAACCCCACCACGTCGCTATCATCGGTGCTGGTGCCGCTGGTTCTAGTGCCACTTATTGGCTTGCGAGGGCGAGTAATCGGTCAAAGGAGGTAGAGTTTGAAATAGAGGTGTTTGAGGGAGAAGGGTATATTGGTGGACGTATGTGTTGATCATTTTTGCTCTTGGAATTTTCGTTGGTTTAATTTGATTTCTAGGGAGCACGGTGGTCTTTCCGCATAATTCGAAGGCCTTCCAGCCCGTCAAGCTTGGAGCGTCGATTTTTGTGACCGCCAACAAAGATCTTATTCACGTCGCTCAGGAATTTGGTCTTACTTTGACTGCACCTGGTGGAGAACTTGGGGGGTTAGTACTTATTCCAGTAACATGGACAAATGCTGTTAGTGCAGCACTTCTATAGGTCAATCGATTTGCGAGAGAGGTCCATTATATGTCAACTCTTTCTCCTGTAGAATATCTGGAGGCTCACCTCATATTAGATGACAGTGGTATCAGGGAGGTAGCTGCTAATCTTCGTTTAGACAACACTGCGGCTGGCAATTACTCTTTGTGTTCTATGATTTTTCGGAAATTGGATCATATGAACCTTTCTATAAGTTCCACCACTTGTTTATGGGAGCCGCTTGCCTATCCACTTCTTTTTCTCATGCAACTTTGGGATGGGGAAGAACTTCAGCCACAAACCAACATATTTCCAAAGAAGAATATATGGAGGTGGTCTAAACTGTGACACAGATATGGCATTATCATTCAAGATTACTAAGGGAAGAACACTTCGAGATATTTTGTAGGCTTTCCAATGAATATTTGGTTGATATGTGGACACGTGAAATCGATTGCAGACTAGCATACATCAAGACGAATCAGTTAAAGATAAGACAGGAAGATGCCGAATTAATGGGGACTGCCGATGTAGATTCAGCTTCAAATATTTACTTACCTTCATCATTCCCGGGAAGCTACCGATGGTCATCAGAGCAGGTTTCTGATGCTTTGGTGATTGTTGTACTAGCTGTCTTTCCTGCTCGCTACCTGTTCACTGTCTCAGCTGACTGCTCAACATCACCACTCTTCAACGTGCAACCTCCTATGAGACATTCGGACTAAGTAAAAGGAGCCAAGAGGATTCGTCATTCATTCACAATTCAACCTCTCAACTGAGGCTCGGTCATTGTGAATAATAATAAAAAATATCACCAACTTTCGATCACTGATATATATCTTAACCCGAAGCGGAGCGCAGGACCCGACTTGTTAGAAACTAAAAATTTCGCTCCCCACCGCCAACGCAGTAGCTTTTAGCAACTTTATCATTATTACGCTTGCTAAAGCAAAACAAGTAATGGTGGGTATTGGGGCATTCTCATACGAAGGGGGAAGGGGGAAGGGGGAAGGGGGAACGACGAGTAAGTGTACAATTTTATTAATAACTCATGCGGTTCCTGCCATTCTTTTGCATCGATCGTCAATAGGTGCATCACGGGTACTTCACTAATGTAATTGGCAAAAAAATAGCTGCTGGTGACGGGTTAACAGCGTTTTTCTAGATAGAAATCATGCCGTAATAGGATCCTATTCCAGACTGCTGGGCATCCTAACCCTATTATTATGTACGGCGGGTACCCGTGGCAAACTGGTCAACCGCAGAGATTTGCGCCGAGCCATGGCTGATGCGGACAGCCAAGGTTCGTCGAGAGTCGGAGGGGGAAAACTCTGTGGTCCGTAGGTTTGCCCCAAGCAGCAAGGTTATTTATTACATGTGCCTTGTTGCTGATGCTGCGCCTTTCGAAAATGAAGCAATGCTGGAACTGAGCCTACATATGCTAGAATGCCCGGTATAGTCTGAGTGCTTCCGAAAGGGGTGGCAGAGATATTCGTGAGTGACACGAGTGTAAACGCACCATGTAGCGTCTTCGAAACTTGGGTCTCGCCGCCGTCTTACGTAGATGGATGCTCTGAAATTTGCCCAGGACATAGTTCCTATGGCTGTTACTCTTCCTAGCATCAATGTTCCTACAGATCCTAGCCTGTTGTCATTGTCATTGCAGCTCTGACTGTGCTAACTCAAAGCTCATAGAATTTAGGGTACACTCACTCCACTGTACAATGAAACCGTGACCATTCGTTACCATAACTCAGTGTATCCTGACGTCGGTATCCTACTGTGGCGGTCAGCTGAGCTGAGGGTCTCGAACCGGACCTGATATCTTCCCCACCCTGAAGCTTGGCAGGCCGTTTTTCACAGATCAGTCGGACGCAGTCCTATTTTTATAGCCACAAACAAAACGCTTGCTGACGTGCTTACATAGAAACATCACCCAACGTTGATATTTGTCATAATTTTTACAAATATATGGGATTCATCGCTAGATCACACCTTTGAGTATTTGAACTGACATTGTTTGACGGCTGCTAGGGACTTGAAAGAAAATGATCATGGATGAGTCATTCACAGACGCCCGGGTCTCGACCAATAAACGGAGGTGATGTGTTGCCATTGGTAGCGGAGGCTCAAGATAATTTTAAGTAGACTACAGCGGATCTCCACTGCTTAAGTACCCATGGGTGGCCTGGGGGATGAGGAGGCAATATCACTTCTGTTCTTAGCGGTCCCCTGAGACGGAGATCCGGTCAGATTCGTAATCGGCAGAGCTGAGTGTGGTCACCAGTAGCTAATTGCCTGACGTACGGTAGCTCGGCCATAGCGTCGTACGAACGTAAGACACACCTGCTATTCCTTGGCCGTGCCTCGTATGGAGTTAACACCATTCACTATTGCTCCCAGCCTTACGTATATGGCGCGAATTATAGCCTTGCAGTCTGCATTTCTCTTTTTCCTGTCTTACCTACCGCCACGGAACTGTAGATAAGATAGGAAGAAGGGAACAAGACCAGGGATCCTGTATGGTGCTCCCGTAAGGTGCGACGATAAATGGGGAGCCTCCATGTCATCTGCCAGCGAACCACAGACAGCGTTATTCCCGTACAGCGTCCACCGTAAGGCGGACGCGTTATGTCCAGATATCCTACCCCATACATGGCCAATACAGACTGGCTCTTGCTTGAGGTGTTTCTACCTGAAGTTCGTTGCAGGGAAAATCTTCTCGAGATCGGCCCCGCTCCCTCGTCTGATCTCTGTATAAAATTCCGTGCTTACCTACTATACAGACTATGACTGTAGTCGCATAGTTCATAGTTTTCATCGCAGGAGGATATCACCAGAGCTTAACAGAAGATATTTTCCCTCTCCCGTGTTGTCTCTTCCTTACTTTTTTTTTCTGTAGGAATCAGCAATATAATCACTCCCCGATACCTCGCTTACGATACTGGCCTGTGCCAGCCAGGAATAGCGGGAAAAATCATAAAGCGTAAAGCCTAGAAGACCATAAGAAAACCTATAGGTTTAGGAGAGGGGGACCCGGCGCCACTCTGCCACAAAATGCACCATTGAGATACCTCTGCTCGCCGACCGTTGTCGGTTGTGTGGGGCTCCGACTCAAGGAGAACGTCCCGGGGGGGCGGGGGGCGTCCAGAGTCACTACCCACTAAAAACTCGCGTATTTCTCTGGACAGTAAGTAAAATATATTGTCTCCTTTAACTATTCCTGACCACGTTCCTTTTACGAGTGAAGGTGAGAGCGCCTTACGTCCGAGCCGCTTCTTGTTTGTCATCATGAGGCCCGTGTGAATTCTCTCCGTTACGGCTTTCTTCCACCTATTGGCCACCTGATTACGAGCGAACTTGCGCCCATCTCTCCCCCTCACATTCGATTTTCCATTTCCAGCGTAACTTCCACAATAAGTGAGCGGCTTTGGATGCCAAGATTACGAAACGGCGTTTTGACGAGATGTCTGGCTTTCCTTTGTCGTTCTTGAATTTGAGCAAGCTGCAGCCATGGATCGATCCGTAAGTTAATTCTGGCCAGACAGGGGCGGTGTCTGATATGAAGAGTAAATTTCTGGAGAGATCCCAAATTATGTCCTGGCCCGAAGATTGACACCTCGTTAGGATGTGCTCCGTTGATTCAAGTTCGTCACATCCACACAATGTGCTCTTGCCGGGTAGTTTTTATTGTGAGTTCTTTTTTAGCTGTCTCTGTCTTGATTTCTTGAGTCGCTGAGCAGCTCCGTAAAACCGCACGCTGGGCGAAGGTTTAAATCTTGTTCATCATTACAATCGCGGCACCGTGAGCTACGTAATGGACTAGCTGGCTAATATGCCTTGCGGTTGCTAGCAGAACAACAGAAGACAGTCTAGCCCTTATTTATAGCTATATTAGTACTAAACTACCATCTCGATTTACGGACACATCCGTATTCTCCAAATTGCTCTTCTCGATCCACAAAGTCTCAGGGTGCTACTGAAGTGGATATGAAGGAACTATGGCCGCGGGAATACTGAGAGCAGACATGATCGCCAACGGCTGCATGGGCATGATATACTCTTTATTTCACCACCTAGAGGTTCTAGCGCTATTGCCCTCGTACTACGTCCACGACCGTCGTACTTAGAAGACGCAGCCAACCTCCGATGCTGCTAGCCGCAGTAATCTAGAGATACGCGAAGGTGAATAAGGGGAGGAACGTTGAATCGAAGAATGAAAATTCGTTGAGGCAGTGCTGAAGGAGCTGTAGGTCCGAGATATAATGCCGGGGGGAACATTCCTGTGTTTGCGACAATGTCACACACCGCTATTGATATAGATTACTAGACACGTACCTTGGATTTCCGATGGCAACATCTTCTCAGACCCTTCCGACTGCATGTGTATCTGCCACCGCGCCCCTTGTGTCATACACAATCCCTAAACAACGACCTCTTCCCTGCTGGGACCTGCTGCCCAGATACGCCCGTCTATCCCCATAGATTCATTAAAGCAAGCACTGCGGGCAGCTCAATGCCATGCGGGCAGAATTCGACCGGTTGTGCGAGGGCATAGTGAAAGGGACTGGCAGAGGACGCAGGTATAAGAACGATAATTCAGCAGTATATTGACGGGGAGTCCAAAGGGCCTTGAAATGGAGTAGAGCTTTTGGAAGATATGTCGAATGAGGGAGGACGAGGACCACGTTCAAACCGAGAAGTAGTAAGGCCGGAACACGTCCATACCTCGCATACAGGGAGCCCAGAAAGCCAGCAATTCTCTGACATAGCTCTGCAGCTGGTCAACATATGATTCATCACTCTATCTCGGCTTTATAAACATTTTCAGGCCTTCCAACCATCGTTTTCCGCTGATCACCTTCGCAGATCCGTCCGTCGAACCCAATCCACCCAAGCTAGCACGCCTACACAAAACCAGTCAGCTGTCACTTCAACCCCTATTCAATGAGGTACTAACTATCATCTCAATCGACTCCCTATCTGCCATCTATGCTCGTCCGAGTCGTCCAGCGCACTAGGCGTGGAGAAGGTCGAATTTGCCTCCGCTCGCCAAGTGCGTGCGCTCCTATTGACCCGATTGGGAAAGGGTTCTCGGCGGCTAACATAACGTGCCTTACGCGTTCGTCGTCGTCCTCCCAACTTCGCTCTTCCCGTTCTCGTTTCCCCTTAGTGCAAGGATGGCTGCAAAGAAATGGGGCATGCTCCCCAGTCTCATGGTGGCTGTACCGCTGTTTATGATCACGGCGTGGGCGGTTGTGTGGAAGCATTATTGTGAATCTTTTGCTCGGATTCTCCGTTTGTTTGGACGAGGTTGACGGGGTTAACGCTTCCTACGCCTCTTGGGCCTGTTACGAGGTGTGTAGTATGCACTCTTTAGAGCGGGCAGCTGCTGACAAAGTGGCAGAAATGATCTGCGGGTAATCCGAACACTATCCTCGACGTTGCGAAGCACCTCTCCAAGACGATTGGATACCGCACGGTGGGCACGAAGTAACATGTAAAGGGTGATAAGTGGATGGTAAGCAGGTGCAGAGGCTGAGGGTGGAATGTGATAAGGTGCTGAGGGAGGCGGGGCATGCTGTGCGCGGGCTGGAGTGCGAGGTGTGGAGACAGCAAGGCAGCCGGAAGCATCGATGTGTTTTCTACATCTTTCTCTGATCTTCGCGACTCATGGCCTTTCCATAGACCCGATATCATGGCTATAGACTCCACAAGAACCACGTCGGCCTCCCCAACATCATCGTGCGCCTCTCGAACGGCACGGAAATCGGGAAGGCACCTTCCCTCTTTGTTAACGCGCATATCGACACCACGCCGCCGAGCACCGGCGCTGCACACGACGCGCTTCCAGTCGGAGTTATGCTCGAGTGCATTCGCGTTTTGATTCACGGTAAGGATTTGGACGCCCAGTAGTGCTGTTATATTCTGTGAGTGCGCCTTTTTGTGCTGTTTGAATGGGGTCTGACGTGGACGCGGGCTAGTGTTTAATAATGCGGAGGAGTCCCTGCAGGGCGCGTCGGATTTTGTATTTGACGCAGGATCCGAGCGCGAAGACGTGCGCCTATACTTTATTTCTCTCTTACGCGCATGCTAATGTCGATTTCATTGCAGAATTGGCCCTGTGATCAACCTCGAATGTACGCTAATTATTTCACTTGTGCTCTTAAAGCCGATGAAGTTTCGATTATCTCTGTTAGCCGCTGGCATGCGCGGTCCCGAACTCCTCTTCCAGGCAACGGCGGAAGAGATGGTGGAGGCCTATGCCAAGGTTCCTAGGTGGGTTTTTATTTGCCTTCACTTTTCCTTATCTCTTCGGCGTTTTTACTTCCCTTTTGGCTGCCTTTTTTTTCTCCCTGGTCCGCGCTCTAACCCTATTATTATGTGAAGCGGGTACCCGCTCGCGCCGCGACGACTGAGCGCTAAAAAAAGTCGGCAATTAAGCGCCCGGCGACTGGGCGCTTAATCGGCGACTGGACACACGTATATATTTTGACTAAGGTAGGCGAAAGGCAAATCCAGCACCTTTACGTAATCGGGCGCTTATTTAAGCGCCCTGGCCAAATCTGACCTCTGGGTGAAAAAAAATGAAAATAATACATATATTTCATGTAGCAGCTACAAAAAAAATACAGAAAAATTAGGAAGCCTTTGTCTGAAAAGCCTCCAATTCTTGGAGAATATTCTCAGGCAAAACAGGATGGCCACGGTATTTTCGAGCAGCCCATGCTGCCTGTGCTCCATTGAGACCTTTAGCATATGCATCCATGAATTTTGCTGATCGATTTGCATATCTAAAATATCCTATAAGTTTCTAGAGTTTTCAAAGGTTATTACAGAAAGATACCTTTGAATTTGAGTCAATGGAACATCATCCAAGGCAGCAATGACATTGGCCTCCATCTCCTCCATATTTTTTGTTCGAGGTGAAGCTCGATAGCGTAATTTTGCTGCTCCCCAATACTGCTCTATGAAGTTCAGTTCACAGTGGAATTTTGGGTAGAAATCACAAATATGATTCCGAGAAGTGATCAGTTCCTCAAGGTGTGACTTTTGATTAACAAAGTCTGGCTGGGTGAAGAGGAGCTTTCTGCAGCAGCAATCAGTTCTTCCTGGTTCACATTTGAAACCTTCACATTGAGCCTTTAATCCATTCTCTGGCCATAAGTCGCGCTCACGAATAATCCATTCCATTCCTTTAAACCAACCTGGCATCAACAAGTGGTCTTCAGGAAAATAGAAATCTTGAGATGAACCATTAGGAAGTTGTCCTGGGTGCATCCTTGGTCCACCTTTTTTATGAGTCCAACCATGCAAAGGATTCTTGGGCATTTTCCGAGCAGAAAGAGCATCTGGGGCTCTTCTCTGGTGGCTAGGTGCATTATCAAACAAAAATAAGCCTATAGCTCGACCTTTGGTTTTTCCCTCAAAGATATCAATTGCTTTATCCACTTGTTTCAGGAGATCTTCAGAGGCAAAATAACCATCCCTATTTTTTCCTGCCTTGAATATAATACGGGCCTCCCTTGGTCTGGATTAGAACATGGGAATAAATATTCAATAAACTCACTTACTCGTCACCATCCACCAAACGTCCCCATTCTGAGGTGAGGAAATCTGATATCATCAATGATTGACCTTCCCCTTTTGGCTGTGGAACAGCCTTGTCACTTGAATGAGTCCATGCAGTCTTCCTTCGGTCATTTGCATAGAATGTTGATTCATCATGGGTCACCAAAATGATACGGAACCGCCCTCCCTCCACTTGAAAACCTTGTGGATTGAAGGGATTCCCATCATTGTCATAGGTAACCATACGCCTCATGTATTCCTTCATTCGCTGAAGGAATTCCATACGATATGTAACAACATCTTCCCGCTCATGTCCATCAATATACATGCCATTGAGTTTTTTTCCATACCGCCACTCAAGTTTGTGAAGCCAATTTTGAGCTGTACGAACAGTAATCTTGACCTTCTTCTCATGAAACTGCTCTTGCATCTCAGGGGATGAAAGGAAATCCACAATGTCTTCTGCCCTGATATAGCCATCCTTTGCCCTCTCTTGCAGATGGAGCTGGATTGTTTGTGAGAGATCTTCATCTTCAAGAACAGATTGAGAATGACCATAACGATGCAAAGGTAACTTTCCAAACATCAGAAAACAATGGATCCATTGTCGGATGCATCGAGCATGGTAAACTCCATGACCTGAGACCTTTGCAGCAAGCACTGAAGATTCTCGCCAACCATAGGATAATGTTGGGTCCAGATAAAGACTCAGGGCTCCTATCATGGCACTGAGGCGACCACGAAAAAAGACATCAATTTTTTTGTCTTTGGACAGGACAGATAGCTTGGCTCTGGCCCGTCTGAGAGCTGGGAAGTCCCGCCAGGTCAAAGTTGCAAGAGATACATCTGTTGCTGTTTCTAGGCTGTAATCCCCAACTTCTTGAAGCAACTCTTGGAGCCGTTCATTGGGTGTTGGTGGTTCCTCTTCAAAGGCTGGCAATGGAGCTTTCTCCTGACTGCTGTAACCATCCATTCCCACCCCCTCCTCAACATCTGTCCCTTGGAAGATTTCCTCCTCATCAACCTGCCACTGTGTTGCAGGGGTTTCCATCATCTAAGATCAAAGAAAAAATTACCACAAAATAAAGTAAGTTGTATATCCAGTACCAACCTCAAATTCTGGTTCTTCTGATGCTGGTTCCAGTGGTGGGTTTGCTTCTTGCATTGTTTGCACCCTTGAACTTTGAAAGAATTGGGTAATAAAGGTTGTTTTGCCCTCTGCTTCAAGTTGTCTTCGATTTGCAGCATGTCTTCGCTGTGATCTCATGGAGTTTCCTGAATAAAACCTTGGACGCTTTTGGCTAGCATTTTTTCGTCTCTCTTCCTCTTGAGCTGCAGTCTGTGCTTCCTGCAGTGTCCTAATGAACAACTCCAGATCCCTTTCACTTGCTATCTCTCCATCCATCCCAGTTCCATTCTCAATCTCTTCCTCATCAGCAGACTCTACCACAAAGTCAAATGTGAATTCTGGCACCCCCTCTTCCACAGGAGCAATATCTGCACCTCCAGACATGTTATCACTGCCTTCAGTAACAGCCTCAGTCACCTCATCCAGGATTTGGGGGCTTTCTGAGGGTTGCAGTTTGATCCGGGCCTTCCTAAGGCTCTCTTCCCTCTGGAGCTGTCCTTTTGTTTTCCGTGGCATGTACCAAGTCTGTCCAAGTCTCTATATGCTTTAACTTATTAACTGTATCAAAAGTAGAAGCAAGAAACAGTCTACACACCCTTATCTTTGAGGTTTCCAACAGACAGATTGTGGTCACATCACGGGCGCTTATGCTTACTAAGCGGTCACGTGACTGCCAAATCTCAGGGTCGAAAAATGTAAAAGTCTCCCAAATGGTCAGAAAAGCAGTTAAAAACACAAAGGAAGAAAAAAACATTTTTCTGTTTCTGCTGCTGCAAAACTTTTTTTTTTCGAAATTTATTCAGGGAGAATTCTTCATAAGTATACTATCTAACATCCTCCCTAACTATTTTTAATATTACTATTTTGTGCTGCCCGGAGATTCGCCAGCAAGTTTCGATGCAATATGCTTATGTAATGGGGTGCTGGATTTGCCTTTCGCCTACCTTATGAAGACATGTTGTACACGAAGGCCTATGATAATTGGCCACGTCAGTGGAATGTCAGTTTGTTTCCCTGATCTATCAAACAGTCAATCTCAAGAAAACTGTGGGCATTTTTTGCGGTTGATGTCAATATCAATCCGAGGCTCCCTCGGAGGTACTGATATTATAGCAGCTATGTCATGACCGAGAACTTGTGAAACTGGAAAATGGGCGGCCAACCGCTTTACCAACGTTTAAAGTCGAAGAAAAAAGGCAGCTTCTGCATTGAGTGCCACACCTGTGATGTAAGCCCAAAGACAATCCTCTTCGACATCCACATCGTCATCTTCTAGTAGAGCGGCGCTCATCCCCAAAACGGAATATGAGGCTTAGAACGTTGTGATATTTTGAGGGGCTTTATGGAATGATCCAAGGCTTAGTCGCGGTCGAAAAATTACATTCTTCGTCCTATCGTATGATTCGCCGCAGTGACTTCGCTCGCTTGTGGCTGTAATCAACAGGGGTAAAGGATAGCCACGACTAAGCAGGATGTGTCAACGACTGAGCTTACCAACTGCCTTGCCAAAAAATATCCTGCCGAAGTCATTAATCACCTTTGAGTTGATGTCTTTTTATGGTCTTCCCTGCAGTGTATTGAAATAAGCGGCCATAGGCACCATGCAATAGTTCTCACGAAGACCAATGGAGGCCTTGAAGACGACTTAGGCTTTGTAAATAAGTGATATCAACACTCCAATAACCTCCCGGAGAGCCATCGACTTTGTCATGTTCGTTTCATCCGCTAAAAATACAAAATACAAAATAAGTCTCAAATTCGAGTATAAAAGAGACATGGAATTCAGTGGCAAGTCTACATCTCAACCTCTTTCACGAGTTCATCTGCATACATGAAAGTCGCAGCTACTCTCGCCTTTGCTCTCCTACCTTACTTGACCAAGGGTAATCCCTTGCAAGCTGCGGCTACCAAACCAGGAGTCGTAGCTGCAGCATACTGTAAGTCCGCATCTCGATTCTGTCAATTCTATGACTGACTATTATAACGAACAGTTGCGACCAACCAGCCAGATGGCAACTTTGTGGTCAGCA
>KN837248.1:30185-42884 GCA_000827215.1 Sphaerobolus stellatus SS14 | reverse complement strand
GCTTTGCCATCTTCGGGGAAGATAACAAGGTCTAGTTGTTCTTCGGCTTCGTCCTCAGGATAAAGGACGCCGAAGGACTCGGCAAGAAAGGCTTGGAACAAAGCCCAACTAGTCATCATTTGCGCTTCGGGGATCTCACCCAAGATATAAGGTTCGGAATGATCAAGTGCAGTACCACGAAGGTACGAGATAGTGAAGGTGACAACAATGAATACATATGACAAAAATGTAGTAACTGTACCTTGCATCTTCAATGGATACACTTTATTAGTATGCATGTAGAGCAATTATATCTTTGCTCTCCCCGTTCCAGTTACATAGAGTTGGTAATTAATCGGAGCAGAAAAAACAATTTCTGTTGGATGGTCCTAGAGTTACAGAGAAGAAACGTAACACAGATTCGGATAACACCGATTTGTTGTGCGGTTCAGAGCCACCTAGACGCTATTGGGTCCTAACTTTGCAGCACTTTGCATGCTTTTCGAAACTTTTAAGCATCAGTATAGCGAAAAATGGGACATGGGCAGGTAAAAAAACCACTGGTATATTCAGTTTACATTTAAATCTGACTGTCCAATACATCGTTTGTGGAAACGTTACAGAAACAGAGACTTTAATTCCGGAACAGTATTTTATAGGATTGAAAACAGCCTATATGAGTAACTCATGAAAGGTAACATTTGTAACTTCTGTATCACCTGGATTCAATTGGAGGCTTGCATGATCACAGTGTCTAACACGGGATAACGCAGTATACAGTTGGCCGTGTGAAAAGACTGGATGGGTAAGATCAATAACGACTCTGTCCAAGGTAAGACCTTGGCAGCTGTTGAAGGTTGTAGCGTATGCTGGTGCTAAAGGAAATTGTTTCCTGACTAAGGTATAACGGGATGATGGTAACACGGAAGTAAAAGTAATTCGGGGAATTATGATGTCTTCCTCTTTGTATGGCCGTCCATCAACTGTATGTTTGAGTATTCTGACGGAGATAATCCTTACACCTATAGAAATAATAAGGCATCTAGTATTCTTGACTAAACCCTTGTCGATTGATAGGTTTCGCATCAGCTGATATACACCTCCTACTTTGATCCTCAATGCATAAGGTGCAAGTCCTGGAGGAGGATGCCTGACCGCATAGTCTAATACTGCACCTGACGGAATCACATTATTTTCATCGACCTCCTTTAGTGAATCCGCAGCGTAGAATATCCTCTCCTCTCCTTGGAAGAGATCAAGCACCATGTCGTTGTAATCATCAACTTGTCGATTCGTTGGTGCCAGTATTGACCGTCTTAAGCAGGAGAGTGGTTCACTGAGGATATGTGGAGGATAAATGGAGGCTATTGTGTCTTCTACAGTGTAAATGGTCTCAAGGCAAGGTAGGGTAATTTGTGGGCCTGCACCATCTCCGACATAGTCCACATAAGTGGCGAATTCTGGATCACTTGCATTCCTAATCGGTATGGTAAGTCTTCTGACATCAAAACTCTCCCATAAGAAGGAAGATCTAATGGACGCGTCGATGATTTGTGACCTACTTCCTTGTCTTACAACGGGACAGGTCTGCCTGAAATCCCCTGCGCAGGCAAATATCTTGCCTCCAAAAGGTATATCTCTTCGACAGATATTCCGAAGGAGGATGTCAACACTTTCCATAACAGCACGATTAGCCATGGGTGCTTCGTCCCAAAATATGACAGATGCTTCTCGAAGCAAGTCAGCACGTGGTGAGTTGTATTCTACCTCTGCAACCAAAAGTTCATTATCCTCTTGAACAGGGACCTAGAATATGTAAATTTCCATATGATATTGAATAGTATATGCATACCTTAAACGCACTGTGTGCAGTTCTGCCTCCAGGATATAGCAGAGCTGCAAACGCAGATGTTGCTGTAACTATTGCTATCTTGCCAATAGAACGAACATAATTAACGATTGCTTGAATAAGGAACGTCTTTCCTCTTCCAACTTTTCCATCTAGGAATATGTAAAGGGGTGTTCCATGTGAAATCACATTCTGGAAATCCTGGAAAATAGACCTTTGTTCAGGAGTAAACACCTGAAACGCTGAGTCAACCTGTTCCATCAATTCGCCTGTATGTGTCGACCACCTTCCTATTTCGTGCAGGACCTCGTTTGTATATTCTATCGGTTCTTCTATGCCAAATCTGCTTAAGCGCAGACCAAACTCTTCAAGCAACTGCAACAGATGTTGAAGACATGATTCCTTCGCAAGTACAGAGTTCTCTGAATTTTGGAGATAATAGTCGTAAAACATTGAATCCTGGTATCGTATCCATATTTCAGTGGGGTGTTGCAAGCAGTTGTTGACTAAGAGATGAACAAAAAGTACACGAAGCTGATGAGGTGTATATAAGCTAGTGATGGCCTCAATCAAGGCGTATTCCCCTTCTGATTCAGAAGCAAATAATCCAATGGCTGCAGCGCACTGTTGGTAGGTTGGATAGACAACTCCATTATAGGACCTTAGATCCTGAAAAGAAGTCGCCGCCTTTGTCATAAGGAGCATGCACAAATAAAATATATCTCCTTGGGAAGGACGAAAAGATGGTAGTCTTGTGATATGAGAGCCAGTATTAGCTCTCATTACGGCTTTCATGCGAATCTGGTTGTGAATTTATTATTACAGGGAAATTACTTGAAATTATTGAAGCAAACTTACCTGACCAGCAGGCGGCTCTTGCTCTTCAAAACATTCTGAGCGCACTGTCACATTGATGCCTATGAGGCGAAAGATGCGATAATAATCGAGATATGTAAGATCACGGAAGGAAGTGATAGTGCCATCTCTTGAAGTGTAAGTGTTATGATTTCTCAAAAAGTATCTGTCTAATAGAGACAGAGTACTATGAGATCCGTTCCTTCTCTGATATTGGAAGCGACTTCTGGAGTTTGGTAGGTGAACAGGTAAGCACCCGACAGAAGGATACTTGTATGTGATATGAAATCCTAGGATCCTCCAAGCTGCTTCAGAGGCGGAAACATAGCGGCCAACCCAGAAAGAAGTCCGAAATTTCATCAACATGGCCTCCATTGTCAACAATGTATCTCGCCTTATCGGGACCCTTGTGAATATATTTGAATAAATATTGGAATAAATGCGAAGTGTTTGCGACCTCAAAATTTATGTGGCAAGAGAACTTCCTCAGCATCTCCAGATTGTGTGGCACAACCATTTCGTCACCACGATTTCTTCGCCGGTAGCTGATCCGACCTTGATGATCTACGGTCGTTCGATCTTGAAGAGGACCTGGATACCGAAAGCGACAGCTAAGTTCCCCCGTGGACTCTGATCGTCTCTGGCATGCACTAATAACAGTGCCAGTACCACTACGATGTGAATGCAGCATCCAACGTCTCACTGATATCGCATCTTCCTCTACGGATGGCATTTCAGCGGAGACAACAGAATCAATATCCTCGGGAGTTATGCAATCAGGCTGGAATTTCAGAAGAATATGAGCGTGGGGTAGGCCTCTTTTCTGGAATTCAATCACTGATATTTTGTAAACTGGAGAACCTGCATGAGGGAACATGCTTGATAATGCTGTCATGATGGAAGCGAGCCAGATGTGAAATACTTGCACTATAACAACGGGTATATCCACCCATGTTTGGCCAGGACGCAAGCAAGCAGTTATTTCTGGCCAATGAGGGTTCACTGTAACCATAATGAAGAATGTTGGTTTACCCATTACTGCTGCAATAGCCAGTGCATCAGAGACCTGCTCTGATGACCATCGCTGGCTTCCCAGAAAGGAAGAAGGTAAATAAATGTTGGAAGCAGCTTCAATATCTGCTGTTCCCATCAACTCAGCATCTTCTTGCCTTATTCGCTGTTGATTTGTCTTGATATATGCCAATCTACAATCAATTTCTCGGCTCCACATATCCACCAAATATTCATTGGCTAGCCTGCCAAATATCTTGAAACGGTCTTCCCTTAATAATTGCGATCAATAGTGCCAAATCTGCGTAACAGCTGAGTCTGCATTCACATATTCCTCCTCTGAGTGATCTTGATATGCAGTGGAAGTTCTTCCCCATCCCAGGGTTCCATGAGGAAATAAAAGTGGATATGCAAGCGGCTCCCAGAGGCGACTGGTGGACCCTATTTGAAGCTGGGTATGATCCAGTTTACGAATGATCATGGAACGGAGGGAATAATTGCCAGCTGCGGTATTATCTATCCGGATAATTGCTGCTACTTCCCCAGCACCATCATCGCTCAAAATCAGCTGAGCGTCTGGACAGTCTACAGGGGACAGACTTGACATATGATGGACCGCTTGGACGAATCGATTCACCCTTAGAAGTGCTGTTGTAACAGCATTCATCCATGATTCTGGAATGACGTTGGACCATGCAGTGTGCAGCATTTCCGAATGCTTCCAGCCATCGTATAATAACCATTGAAGACCTGAGTTTGGATGACCCGGCCGCAGGCGATGATAAACTTGACCTTGTATTGCAAGGAAGCCTTGTGGTCCAATATGAACTGGAAACCGATCTGTGGTCTCCATTGCGGCAAAGGAGAACAATAAGTTGAGTTTCCTGCTCAAGAAAGAGATGTTCGGCTGACTTCCCAGCCACAAAATTTCAGGTGGTAAAGGAGGTAAGACTTCCAGAATGTGAGCATATTTGCCTCAGTCTCCACAACAAAATCCACCGTTTCGTTCACCTGTTAGAAGCAGAATACCACAAAATTGGCATCTTCTACTCCAAACGTAGTGTGGTTCACGGATACGACCAATCATCCAAACATTGATCGGTAACTCTGAAGAAAAGACAGAAAGTTATTAAACAAAATAATGTCGTTACACCAATGTTAAGTAATAGTTACCATTAACCATATTGAGAGTCTTGAAGTAAAAAAATTGAGTAAGCTAGCTAGAGTGAAGGATGAAATAAGGATGCCTTTCTGCTCAGATGATTTCGATTCACTTCCACTCAGCTGTATTTATTTCGATAACTCGTTATCCTTTTTGAAAGCCTCAAAAATTAGTATGCCTAACGCTACATCACGGGAACCGGGCGGCCTTCGAAGCTCTAACCTCTAAACTGACAGGGTATTTCCGGCCATAAAGGAAGAATGAAAGAGGGTTTCCGGCGTATTAGTGCAGACCGGGAACTCAAAGAAACCGTGTATCAATGTGGAAATGTGGACCATAGTATCGGTCACTCATGGAAGATGTCAGCTAAATGGTGGCTTTTGTTCCAGGAAACACCGATGATCATGCGCTGAATCAAAATGGAATGAATTCTAAGAACTTACCAATCACGGGATTACATCATCTCTTTCATATTTGGATAAAAAAATTCACCGACATGCCAATACATTACAGGATGCAGCCACCCGCACGCACATGCGCATAACAGCTGGCGACATTATGCAGCCTCATTTGGATTAGACGCCACAACATAATAAAAGAAAACAGGTCACGGGCCGTCAGTAAACAATTTATATTGCCGAAAACAGACCCACTGTCATCTATCTACATGCTGCTAGCACGCTTGTAGTTGGCACTTTGAAAATACCTTAAGTAGTAACCACGTGACCGGTAGTATCGGTTATAAGAGAATAACATTATGCAGCATCATTTGGATTGGACGCCACAACATAATAAAAGAAAACAGATCACGGGGTTGCCGATAAACATTTATAAACATTTATATTACCGAAATCACTGTCATCTATCTACACGCTGCTCGTAGTTGAAAATACCTTAGGTAGTAACCATGTGACCGGCAATACCGGTTAATAAGAGCAATAATATTGATCTGTAACTATCCGTTTATTTCGTTCCCATCTGGCAAGGAGTATATAACTTCGAAGTAAAAATCCATAAACAAAAACATAAAAGCCCCAAATAAAAAGGCTGGATTGCCTAAAAAGGGCAGATTCGTAGAAACTTTATAGAACGAGTTATAGTATATATATATAATAACTAATATACACTATATTAGTTATATGTGCTACATCAGAGATGTAGCTATAATTAGTGTGGACACCATATGTGTCCACAACAGCCTGTATTTAGCATGCCGGCGCATTAGGTGCTGGCATATATCTTTTTACTTACACCACTTGTACTACCTCCTCTAATAAAAGAGTTCAGTTAGTCTCGGTGTGAAACATAAGATATAAACAACGTTATAAATGTCCCTGTGCAGCTCAATAAATTATGTAAATTCATATAAAAATTCCCAAAGGCTGAAAATAACACAAGTATGTTTTTTGCACTTTTCCCATGTGTTTTCCTTCCACTCTGGTCACTCCCACACACTTCCTCCTCTTACCATTGCCACTCACCACCTCTCAGAACCTCCCTCATCTTATATCTGCTACCAATTTACTTCTGATGTTTTAACAAATTATTGCAGGTTTTGGTGCCTTTTCTGCACTTTTTTTATATTTTTTATAGCAAAAATAGCTGAAAATAAAGTAAAATAGATAAAACAAAAATTTGACCATATAACTATGTGAGTCTGTCATTTTGTTTTAGTATTCTGCTATGCTAATGCAGACTTAGGAAGCCAGTCATCCCTGAACACATTCGTGGTCAGAACTGGTCTGCTGAGTGGAATGCAAGGAATGAAATGATACCTCAGACAGAAAGAAGAGATGTATTTGTATTGCTCACCAAAGGGATGATTCCCACCATTCTGAACATTTAGTTGGTAGGGTGGACAATGATCCATTTGTTGTGGACCCTGCTCCTGAATCTTCTCGAGAAGCACTTAACCAGATTCAGAATCAACTTGCTGATATACAACATCATTACAGGCTGATCTGAACAATAGCTTCCGAAGTGTGACTGAAATAACAGTGAGGTCAAACTAAGGAAGGGGAAGTTGACACTGAAGGACTTGGCTTCAACATGCATGGATTGCACTTATACAAAATGTACATGTCCTTAATTTGGAATGGATTAGAGCCAACAATATAAGAGCAAAGTTGAATACTGAAGTTCTGAGCAAAGGGTATGACTTTGTGTTAAGCTCTGTGCAGAACTAAGGTTAAGATACGTCAGAGATGTACAAATAGGACTTGGCTTCAGCTTCTATGCTGTGCCACTATTGCAAGTCACGTTGTTACGGGCTGATCCTAACGAAGGGTTCCGAAGTGTGACTGAAGTAACGGACGAAGTCACACTAAAGAACGAAGGGCTAGAACCGAAGGACTTGGCTTCAACGTCGTGGGTTGTGCCGTCTCGAACTGTACATGTCCTTAATTTGGAACAGGTTAGAACCAACAATATAAGAGCGGATTCGAATACCGAAGTTCCGAACAAAGTGTTCGAACGAAGTCCCGAATGAAGTGTTCGAACGAAGTCCCGAACGAAGTGTTCGAACGAAGTCCCGAACGAAGTAGGACTTCGGAGTAAGATCAAAGGTTCGAGGTGAAGTTCGGAGTTGATCTCTGAAGGTCGTATTCGGTTCAGAGGTAATAGAGGTCTGAAGTATATAGAGGGAATGAGCACTAGGCTCGAGTTATAGGAAGGATATACAATAGGTCTATAAGACTAAGACGTAAGGTCTAATAGGCTAATTTCCGACTGGAGAAAACTAGCTAAGATACATGTACTTATATACTATAAGTCCATGGACAAAAGCGGAAGGAAGTATTTCAAACGAATAAGTCAAATGCGGAATAGAGTACAATATAAAGTGATAGAACAATGGGTATATGCGTATCGTCGAATAGCGAAGGTTCAGGGGAATGTATAAACGAATAATGTGAATGATCGAAAAGGTATGACGGACAAATATGCAATACGAATATAAGCGAACGGAAATATGCCATAAGAAAAGATAAGCGAATGGAAACAGTACAAACGAAATGGGAACAGATATGACGAAGTGTCATCTGTTAGAATAGAAGTAGTATCGAGGACCAATAGTGCCAGGTCCGGGGAAGACTAATAATAGTCTTATGGAATAGTGGAGCGGATAGAGTGATAGAACAAAGTATGTGGGCAAAGGCATTGCCCTCAGGATCAAGTTAGAAGTCAGGATGTGGGCAAAGGGTTTGTTGTGCAAACACGAAGACGAGGTGGGATGCGAAGTTGAACGAAGTAAGATAGAAGTTGAACGAAGTCCGAACGAAGCTCTCTGAAGGTATGTGACCTTCTCTGAAGTTTCGTAGAGGTTAAACGAAGTCACGTGTTGTGACACTTAAGCACGGGGCTTAACACACCTCCTAATTTCAAGTCAGTTGGGTCCAACTGGGTTTAGACAGTAGAGGTCAAGATAGAGTTGTTGGAGATGTTGGAGGAGTCAAGACCAAGGGTCAGGACTATAACGTGGTAAGACGATGTTGAATCAGAGGTTGGTTGGAGGATGTCGGAGAGGAAGTCTGAGATGAAGTCAAAGACAATGAATGAGAATATAACAGAGGGTAAACTAAGTTGATTTCCAGATAGGGAACTACCTAAGAATATACATGTTCTTATATACTTGAGACAAAGGTAGACTTGATGGAGATAGTAAAGATAACAGGGAGGTCGGAAAGGGTCGGAGAGCAGGGTAGGTCGGAAGGAGTAATAATAAGGGGAATGACAGGCACGAACAGGGGGATCAGATAAGGATGGGACTAAGGTACAGGATACAAGTTCAACATGATTATGGTCATAGCCTATAGTAAATAAAGGCATGACAGTATGTAGATAAGAGAAGTAACCAATGAAGGTGGAGGTGAGGAACAAGGTCAGCAGTCATTGGCGATGATGAAGACATAGTATGTGGTCAGAGATGTCAGGTGGGCATTATACCTGCCAGGGAGTGGTCAGGTTGGTGACACTGGGGTAGGGCATAACACTTTGGGACAGAACCAAAGGTTCAGGAAAATGTTTGTAAATCATTCTGAGGCTTCATAAAGTTGTTCAGAGGCTTTCAGAGGGACAGAGGCATATAGAGAGAAGAGTTCAAGGCTCAAGTGTAGGATTTGATACAATATCTGAACTAGAGAAACTAACTAAGGATACAGGCCTTTATATACTACAAGGCAATAGACAAAAAAGGAAATGAAATGTTACAAATAAGTAGGGATTTCAAAGTTTGGAGCAAAGCACAACAAGACAACAAGTATATGTGTATTGTTAAATAGCAGGGGTTCAGGAAAATTAGTAATCAGCATACAAACAGGGTCAAGTTGTTTACAAAAGATAAATAAAGTGAGTAAACAAAAATGTATTATGGAATAAATACCATAATAAAAGATAAGCAAATGAAATCTATGGTATGATAAAGGATAAGCAAACAGAAAGAAACATAAGCAAATGGAAAGGGATGGATGAAGTGTCAGATGACATATTGAGGATTCACCAAGGACCAATTGGATAAGGACTGAAGATGATTGATAATATCCTCAAGGATATCATGAGGCAGATAATATGATAACTGAAGTAGATAGGCAAAGGCTTCACTGAAGTGATTCAATAATATAGAGAAAGTATTGGTGTATGAAAGTCTGATTAAGCATTGGTTGGTAAGATTCAGATTAAGCATTGGTTGGTAAAATTCAGATTCAGCCTTGCCCAGCATTTGCATAGCAAACTCGAGCTTGCTCATAACATAAAAGACATGTGGAACATAATCATGTGAGTCATAAGTGAGGCTTGGCATTGATGAGAAGAATAAGTGTGATAAGTGAAACTGTAACAGACCTAGACTGTTATATCATTAACTATATATAGATATATTGTAATATATCTAATAACTAATATACATGATATATTAGTTATATGCGCTACATCAAGTATGTAGTATGTAATTAGTGTGGACACCATATGTGTCCACAATGGCCTGTATTTAGCATGCTGGTGCAGTAGGTGCCGGCATATATCTTTTTAACCTACACCTGTATACTACCTACTCTATAAACTTGAGTTCAGTTAGTATTGGTGTGATATTAAGATACAACAGTGTTATATCTTTTTTAACTTTCTCCCGAAAGTTTGGTATTCAACGGACAACATAGTTGTATGGTAGTACTTGGTATTCAACAGGCACAAGTGTGCAGAAGTACCATGGGTTAGAACTAAAGACCCCCGAAAGTTCTAATATTCATCACACAACTCCGTTGTGTGATTAGTATTTGGTATTCAACGTGCCAGACAGCATGGCAGTACCACAGGTTTGAACTAGAATGTCAAAACCATTAATTATTTGTAGTTCTACAAATAATTACATAGACCGTGATGAGTCACAATTGTGGTCACAGGAGAACGTGGGCAGAAGAGCTGTCTGCGATGGATGTTGAAGACAGTGAGCCAACTACGGGGGATTTGACGAATTCCCCCTCTCTCTCTGTTGACCCCCAACAGAGTCCACATGTGCTCGCATTGGAGCACCCAGATGAGCCATATGCACAAGCATATGGGTCGCAGACTGCACCCAGCAGGGTACAGTCACCTAATAGAGTAGTCGGTACTTCTCGCACCGCCACTCAGGGTCTGAGCCCCAGCCGATTGGCAGGAGCTTCAGGGACTGCCCACCGGGGCAGTCCATCCCCATTGAGAGTGGCTTCTATCATAGCCACTCAGGGACGATATTCCCCTCAGGGAATGGAATGCGGATCAGAGTCACAAAGTGACCCTGGCCAGGTATCTCCTAATAGAGGAGATACCGAGGAACACTTCATTATTCCAGCCAATGAAGTGGGAATACTCTGCCAGGAGTATTCAGAGTTCATAACTCTGAAGGACAACACTGAGGTTGTCCTTGCCAAAGCCATGGAAGCTATGGAGTGACTGAATACTGTATTCAGCTGAGTCAGGGCATCCATGAATAGGATGTCCCCAAAGATGAAGGAACTATTTATAGTTCCTGTCAATCAAGTGTCAGGGAAGACGCTTGAACCCAGGAATAACCCGGCCCATGACAGAGCAGCTGAGCCAGCTCCTGGACCAGGAGCTGAGGAACGCGCGAGGACTACACATTCTCACGTCCCTGGTGACCGGTACTCCCAGCCACCTCTCTCCTGGGATATTCACGAGAATATTCCACACCCTGCTCATGGTGAGCAGAGTGACAACTCACAGCCGAGGCGCAGCCGTGAGGTGCATACAGCGTATGTGCGCAACACATCTGATGAACATGTGACTGCTCAGTCACATACGCGCTTTGCACGTGACCTACCCATGACTGAAGGCATGCCCGTGAACTCAACAGAGTCCACACGACTGAGACTCGATGCATCTCCCATTAACACTCGGCATGAACCAGTGAGTGTTAATGCACGTGACAGATCTAGTCTGTCAGCCAATCAGGTAATTTGGGGAATACCTGAGTCAATTGAATGCTCCCAGCATTCAATAACTGATCCTCAAAGCATTGACATGAATGCTTGAGAGAAGAGATCAAGGAAACAATCTCTGCAACTATCAAAGAGAAGTTGCATTCTGATGCAGACAGTGTTACCGCTGTCTCTCAATCCATGCAGGCACTGGATGTGAATGCCCAGTACTGGAGCAACCTTAGCAATAAGGCTGCGAGGTGTAGCTGGAGAGCCCTTGAGCTACAACTCAAGCTGGCTGAGGAAAAGGTGAATAACCTTTTACACGAGGAAGCACCTGAAGAGGTGCTTCTGGAGGCTGCTCGGGAAGTGCGTACCATACGCTTCCAATTAGACCAGAACTCGCAATTGCGTGAAGCTGGTTTAATGCCTGAACAACAAGTACAGTTCAGTGCTGATACTGGAAGGAATGTTGCCAGTCCTTCCAGGAATTATGGGCCCAACCCCATAAGTGAGCCGCATATACCTCCATCTGAGGTAAATGTACCATTGGGCCGACAAAGCACTCCTGCTTTGTCTACCAATGCACAACTAGACGGTGCAGTGGTCAATATGACGTCTGAATACAGTGGTATTCAAGAGATGGTGAGGCAGGCATTAAAGAATGCCTCACATGAGGAAGAGCCAGAAAAATCCTTTCTGGCTAAGGCCGGTGTTAAGATGGGGAACCCTCCCACTTACAACGGTGAGCGCAACCTCAAGAGATTCAAGACCTGGGTTGCGAATGTACTTCAATATATGTCGATGTACAACCTGCTTGGACCTCGAGCAGGTAAGATCCAAATCCAATTCCTGGGTCAATGTCTTGTTGATGAGGCCCAAGAATGGTTCTACCGGCAGGCAGAAAGGTTTGATCGAGAGATCAAACACTGGGACCTAGAATCCATCATGATGGGACTCCAGAAGTGGTTCATGCCGACATTGTCGCTGAACAAAGTGGCAGTCAAATATGACTGCCTCATGCAGGGTAATATGACTGTGCAGCAATTCCATCAGGAGTTGACTAAGTTGGCAAAACAAATGGTTGAGTTGCCAAATGCATACTCCTATAGATGAAGGTTTATGGATGCGTTAAAACCTAGCATCAGGGAAGAAGTCCTGGGTAAAGGTTTTACTGCCGAGTTCACCAAAATTGATGTACTCGTGGAACAAGCTGTAACACTTGATAATGCCAAGTGTTATACTTCTGGCTACAATAGTAGCTATGGCAGTGCTTATTTGCATAAGCCTGCTACTGCCGTATCCAATCGTGTGCAGCAGACTACTACTCAGAACAAGAGTAGTAATGCAAATGCTGGTTCGTCCAACCAGCATAGATCTGGAAATAACTCTTTCCAGAACCGGCCAACAACTCAGGTGTTGTTGGCAGGGGGGGG
>KN837247.1:239823-263315 GCA_000827215.1 Sphaerobolus stellatus SS14 | reverse complement strand
ATTGATATATGCAATTGGATGTTGAGGTATATGTTTCCGATCGTAAAGATTGTACAAAAGGAAGTATGTATATCCGAATGTAACAATTGGAGAGTTTGGATATATACATCTTATTCTGTCGATTGGAACTATTGGAAGTATTGTGCCAAGATCGGCCTGTCCACAATAACCAGTGGCGTGGATGTGAGTGAGCTGAATGAGTCGGGAATGGATATTTTGGAGCCTTGGCATGGCATTGGCAATCCAACAATCGTTCCGATCGAGATAGTCCCGCCAACCTAAAGTACTGACTAGGCCATACAGACGGCCATTGTGTGGGACTCTGGGATAACTTTAGCCTAGGGTGGCTGTCAGACCCTCATACCCACTAAAAACCCGGTAATGTCCTGTGGACGAAGACCACGAATGCTTTCTGTCTTGAGCAAGTTACCCCATGTTTTTTGTACAGAAGAATATGACAAGGCTTTCTTCCTGTACTTGGATTGGTTTGTACTGAGGATATCTGTGTGTATGCGTTGACTCATCGATTTTATCCAACGGTTTTTGATTTCGTGGTCTGTTATTTTAAGGTCAGGATTTCCTTCACGTTGGATTTTCCACTTGCAGTATACTCTCCATATTAAGTATGTGGACTCTGTAACAAGGATTTTGAAGAGCCGTCTCTTGGAAGAGTCCGGTTTCCCTTTTTTATCTTTATAATGGGCTAGTCCGCAGCCCAGTATAGTTCCTATGTTTGGTTCAGGCCAGGGGAGGCCTGTTTGAGACCATAGGGCTTTTGATAGGCTCCAGATTACCTTCTGGCCTAAGGAGTCACAGTCTAGAAGAATGTGTTCCATGGATTCTACACTTTCACAGTCTGTGCACTCTGCCCGCCGTTCGTAGTTCCGGATATTAAGCCACCATCTCCCAACTCGCAGAGCGTCATGTAGGCACTTCCAGAGGAAGTTTCGAGCATTGCGGCTTATGTCTTTATGTCTTATCGAGTTCCACAGCGCAGAGTTTGTTGAGCACGATCCAGTCCAGTCCTTAATGAGGAGTTTTACACGTTCGACTAGAAGCTCAGTAGTGCGTCTCTTCTTTTTCTTTTTCTTTTTCTTTTTCTTTTTCTTTTTCTTTTTCTTTTTCTTTTTCTTTTTCTTTTTCTTTTTCTTTTTCTTTTCTAGTAGGGCTCTATACAAGAGAGATTGGGTGGCAGATGAGAGTTGGATGCCCGAGGTATGTAGATGTGCAGGTATCGTGAGGTTGATTAGGCTGACAAATTCTCTGCAGGCGCCATGATTGGCCTCCTTGTCAGCTCCTTCATTTCCTATAATCCAGGAATGACCTTTTACCTTTTTGAAGGTGGTCTTGGCTGAGTGTTGACGTAGCCACACAGTTGTGGCACACAGGAGGTCTTTATTGGAAACTCTCACCCAGCCTTTTGCCTCGAATTTTTTTAGGTTCGTAGTGAGGGCATCAATGGTGTATTGGGAGTCCGAGTGGATGATCAGTTCTGTGTCAGGGGGAGTCTTTTGGGCAACTAATAAAACAGCAACAACTTCACCTGCATTATTGGTGTTGTGTTTGGATGACAATCGGTAGGCCATGTTTCTTATATTGCCTTCGCCATACCAGACGCCACTTCCGGTGACTGTGTCTGCACTACCATTGTTTAGGCAAGAGCCATCTGTATATACTTCAATTATATCAGGGCTCTCTGGTTCTTATTCACGGTGTGCGGGGTTGGGGGATGGAGTGAAGTGCCATGTTAGGACCCGGAAACCATCTTTAAGGTTGTTCAACAGGGAGTCTGGGTTGAACGCCTGACTTGTTGACTCGTTATCTCTGTTAAGGTTGGTTGCCCATTCATTTAGGGATTTGGGGTTCTCTTGTATGCGTGGGTCCCATTTGGGGGGGCGGAGGTTAAGAAGTGCGGTGGCAGCCCTTACGCAGTCCATAGGTCTGTTGCACCCTCGTGTCTTAGCGGACTTACAGACGGCACATTTGCAGTGTATTCTGCCTGTGTGGCTGTCAGGGTAGTTTTGTTTTGTGTGGTGGAGGAGTTCTTCTACTGTGTGTACATTATGTCGTGTTTTTAGACAATTCATCCATTTTGAGTTCCATAAGTGTTTGGTTGTGATAGCTGGGTGGTACCATATAGACATGGAAAGTTTAATCTCTGGTGTTATTTCTGTGGAATCAAGGACAATCCCAGCATCTTGGGCTAGCTTGTGCATGCGCTTGAGGCCCTAGGGGAGAGTAGAGGATTTCCCTGTTTTAACTGGCCAGTTTTGTGTGAAGGGGTCGGTGATCATTTCTTTCTGAATTATGTGGGGTGAGTCGTTTGCACTCATTCTCAAAGGTCGTCGGCTAATAGGCATCATCAGGCTCGTGTGTCTCCAAAGTTGAGGTATTCTTTTAGTTTTATAAGGTCTATAGCCTTGTTGCAGGTTTCTATATCAAGTAACTTCCTTCCGCCATTGCTAAACGGACCACTCAGATATGGAGAAGCTACCGGAGAAGCTGTGGGGTGATCCCAGAAGAAGTTGTGTATGGACTTCACTAACGATTTCTCAACTTGTCTGGGCATACCCTGAACTTTGGTAAGATACTGGGTTCGTGCGCCTACTTCTATGTTTATTATATGTCGACGTCCTTCCAAGGTGGGGTGTCCTTTATTCCAACGTTTTAGGTTCATCTCAATCTTTTCTAAAGTGGGGACCCAGATGCTAGCTTGGTCGACCCTGTTTCCCACCCATGTCCCTAGTACTCGGACAGGGGTGGTATCGTCTGCTATGAGGATGCTATCCGGGATAGGGTCCTGGTCATCGGCGAGGGCTCTAGTTGTTCGCACAGATTCTCGGTAAGCTGAAGTTCCTATCGGTATGATGGCTGTTTTACTGATGTTGAAAGCGGCTCCAGACGCCTTGCACCAGTTCTCAAGAATAGACTGCAGGTCGGTCCAGCTATCCTTATGTGAAAGATAGACTGTAGTATCATCAGCGAAAAGCGTGGCGATCAATCTTTCATGGTTGCCTGGGATGTTGTACCCCTGTAGTGTCGACTGGCGGAGGGCTTCGGCCAGAGATTCAATAGCAATGTTGAAAAGAAGGCAGGAGAGTGGGTCACCTTGGCGGACGCCTCTGCGAACTAGGTAGGGAGAGCTTATTTCTCCATTCAAAATTATGACTGTCCTTCCGTTGCAGTACAGGTGTTTCACGGTATTGATGAAGTGATCCGGGAGGCCGATTCTCATTAATGAGCTCCATAAGAAGTCATGACGGATTTTATCGTACGCCTTTTCCTGGTCAAGGCATATGATGACTCCATTCATTTCTGTTACCTCTGCGTGGTTAATGACCAGGTGGACAAGTTCGGTCTAGTCGGTGATGTGTCTGCTGGACATGAACCCCGCTTGATCTCTATGGATTACAGATGGGGCTAGGATGGCTAAGCGTTGAGCCAGTATTCTAGAGAGAATACGGTAGTTGCAGTTGAGTACAGTGATTGGTCTATAGTTGCTGATCTCAGTGCGGTCGCCTTTCTTATATAGAGGGCACATCCATCCAGTGTTGAATTCAGTTCCCATTTCTATTCCCCTTAGCTCGATGTCGTTGAAGATCTGTGTGAGAAGGTATATTATATCAAAAGCAGGGCGTCCTTTTTGTACGTCAATTTTGTGTCTTTTAGCAAGCGCTTTCCAAAGCTCATAGGGTATGTCGTCCAAACCTGCTGCTGTGTCATTCGGTAGTGTGCGTATGGAGTCCCGGATTTCATCTTGGGTGATAGTGAATCTGGATTCTGGGTGTGATTCTATCGGTACTAATCTCGTAAGTACGTCGGTTGTGTTTTCCACGCAATTTTCTCTATCTGCGCTGTTTTCAAGAACGTCTATCCCTTTATCTTGCAGAGAGTTGTGGTAATCCCTGGCTATTTCGGACATATCTTCGGATTTTCTGACTAGAGGGCTATTTTCAGGTTGGGAGGGGTCTTTTAGGGCCATGATTGGCTCTCTCGGTGTTTTTTCTTTATTTAATTCGAACCAGTATTTACTGATCGTTTCCCCTTCAATTGTATTACGCATTTTAACATTTCCCCTTCGCGATTCATGCAATTTTCGCTCTAGGCTGCGTATGTCTTCTCGGAGAATGGTCATAAGGAGGCCCTTTTCGTCATCCGTTGTGCGTCTGTCTGCGGCAATTTTTTCTAAGTTTTTTTGTTTTCTGTTTTATGATTGTGCCTATTGCACAGGCTTTTTTAGTGGCTTGATCACGGGCGATCATAACGACTTTATCTTTAAAGGATTTGTATGCATGTTGGATATTCAGGGTTGGGGTGGCTTGGAGGTCTACTTGTAGTTTTATTCCGAGCTCGACCACCATGTTGATGAAGTATATGTTGTCTGATATGAATGGAGGGATAGTCCATCGACCTCTGCCCTGGTAGGGTGTAGTTGTAGTTAAAACGGTCATGGCTATTATATCATGGTCCATGTTCTTGATAGGGGTGGCATTTATATCCCAGTTACATGTAAACTTGTATATTTCGCTAGTTGTGTAGATACGATCTATGCGGGAGTGAGTAGTGCCCTGGAGGTATGTATATGCAATAGGCCTCCCGTACTTCACATTCATCTGTTAGTTCGGTTATTCGACTGGGGTGAGTTTAGCCTTTAAGAATCACCTTTTCATAAAAGATTCTGAAGCGGTAGTATTATTCTAGTTAGGGTTGTCTACTCCAAGAACGTTGGATGACTTACTTTGGTGTGCAGTAATCACCTTTCGCAGCAAAAGAATGTGCGTTTTATTCCTTCAGTGTCTGGAATAAAACTCACTGGATGTCTTGTAATCTTTAGACGGAGATTCGTGGGCTTCTTCATGACTGGACTTTCTCTGCTTGAGCTTCTTATGGAGGGTAAGAAGATTAACCAAATTCTTGAAGCTTAAATACTCATTCGACGAATCATTCAAAACACAGTATCGATCATCTATCTAGTCATCAATTCCAAAAAAGTCTCTCTGATGAAAAGCAAGAACTCGCTATCGATAGAAACTAATTTGATCCTGAGAATAGCCGTGTTCACGGTTATTCAACTTGCGACCTTGGCGTTTGTATTCTTTGTGAATTTATATTCGAATTTTTCATTGCTCACCGTGACCGTATCCAGATTAACTACCATTCTCTCAGCTCTCCGCCTGGATGACCAGGGTATCATAAATGTGTCCAGAATTATTGACTCTTTGGGTAAGTTTAAAAGTGATTCTCATAGCCACTAATCGAAACAAGAATGATGCTGTTTATGTTTCTACTCTAGATTCCCTTACTACGTTTTTAGTATTTGGAATGAGCAATGTAGGATTCGATCCTATGTCGCTATCCAGCCTGCCACTGATATTCCTATAGGGACTTTTAGAAGTGTGGCGATTGAAGAGACCTACGAGCGTCCAAAGTGATTTCCGCGAGGTCGAACAAGGATGGGACCAGAACATGAACTTGAACTTGAATACAGAGGCACTCGATAATCTTCCAGATATTGAAGCGATACCTAGGAGTAATTCGCAAAATTCATCTTAGGTGGGTGGCAGTGTTATGGTATTATGCTAATACCTTGACACATCCTAGACAGTCAGGGGCTTTCCTATTCAACGTTTCGGTCATGCCTACAACCGAATCACTGGCAACAGGCTTATCCGGAAAAGAGTGTCGGAAGGGATGTAAACGAGAATTGGGGTTTCGGTTAGCATTCCGTTTTATTTCTTTCATATTATGACTCGACCTTGGTTCTTTTTCTCTACTCTCTTACTATTCTTTTCCACTGGAACTTGGCTCCCTTTTATTCATGGATAGCTACTATTTGTGATTACTCTAAATCCGAGACTTCGGTCTCCCTCATGTATAAAAGAGAGCTGTGTACCTAGAGAAGAATAAGCTTACTTTTGCCGTCAATCTACATTCTATCTTAAGACTTTGTGGGTCGCTGGTTTTGTTTCGACTTAGAAAGATCTTCTGAGTCTTTCTTATATCCATTAAGCCCTCTACCTATTTCACTCTCTGCGTTATATAATTCCTTGTATTGAAGGAGAAGGTATATCTACTTAAGGTTGAAAATATACTCTTTTTGATTATTTGTGATGATGTTTTGCTGCCAGAGAAACTGAAGATTTGGAGCTCAGATGTTGAAGCGTTGCTTCCTAATCTTCTCCATTAAGTATTTTATGACTCCACATATGGCTGTAAAGATTAACGGCCCGTGCAATCTTCTGATAGGTGGAAGTCCTCGTTTTGAGCAGAACATAGGTTCGGCAATTATTGCCTTTGACGACTCTCGATCAGCTCCAAACCACGCTTTGACCAATCCCTATATATATTAATCTTCTAGATGCAATGGAGAGGATAATGGGATGTCAGGGACCAGCTGCCAGTAGACAAGGTAGCTGAGCTCCAAAGCATGATTGACTCCAAAGTATCCGAAAGTAATCAAGCTCAAGGACATCCCGACGTTGAAGAGCAATCATCGAACATCAGTAACGGTATTATGTTGTCTGATGCATTCCAGACGCTCCAGACGGTCGGATCCCTCTGGCGGACAATGCCATTTTAGAAGCCTCCAGAATGAATTACCTGGCAACCAGACTGTCTAGACAGTTGGGTATCCGGTCACCCTAGCAGTCCAGGCAACTCCAGCAGCTCTCCAGGCATTGGCTCACATCGATACTGCAGTCTATGATGTTTAATAAAATATTATATTCAATAATTGCAAATAATGTACAAATTCAATACAAATTAGATACTTCATCTTCTGTCCTGCTCACAAGGACCGGTACAGACCTCTGAGACACCATAAGCCTCCCATCCCTCTCCGAGAACCATTCGTTATAGAAACCTGCTACTTGCCTGTTCACTCCCACTGTCACTGCCTCCAGGTTCGGAACCATCGGTCCAGAATGTGGAATCACTCATTGGTCCCGGTCGATGAACTTGTCGCATTCAACTGTTGAACAATCGTGTTGGACTTCTTTCACTCTTACCACCATCATCACTTGCCTCTCACCACCCCACCTTCACTTTCCTTCCTCATCTACTATCGCTTTCCTCTTCCCATCTTTAATGCTCCGTTGAACCACGACAAGCACATATCACTGAGTAAGTATGCTATTATTATATAAGTCCCAATCTTTATCATTAATGAAGACTCCATTGCAGGCAGGCATAAAGTGATTTTCGTAGGGTTAGAAGGGTAGGCTACCATCACCTGGCTTATTTTGATTTAACTGACATAATAACTTGGATTCAAAGGCATCTAAAATAATGGTACATTAAGCTATGAGTCTTGTGATCATTAAATGATGTGGGAATTAAAATTACTATTACTAGTATTAGTGGTAAGTAACTGTAAGTATATGCAGAGAGTGTGATAAATAGATATGCTGCTGCTAAGTATTACAAATCACAATTATATTATGTTTGTAACCTTCGAGATAGTTGGACACCCCCGGACTGATCTATGCATTCCAGAAGCATCCAGGACATCCAGACTGTTGCCTCCACTAAGTGAGATTTGAGATTGAGAGTCGCTCAGACTGTCCCTGACCAAATGGTGGTCCACAATATCCCACATGCATACCAAGTCATATTATCATATTCGGACATAACACTTGAAGATGATTTTCGGGGATTGTTTTCACCTCTAATAACTGCACCTCTCCTCGGTTCTGAATAGTTTGATATTATGTGTAGTGAGGGTGATATCAAATTATGCTGTCAATATGTATAGCGAATTACAAAATATAATACTCTCTTTTAACTGGAAAGAATAAACCGTACTGAGAGGTTCAGCTTGCTGCTACATATTGTCCTTTGAAATAAATGCCTGGTATGATGAACTCGAGGTTGATGTATAACGATATTGTAAAAAATATATAAAGAGACCAATGAACGAAGCTTTTATTCGTTTTCCTGGAATAGCTTACATTCTGAGAAAGGCTAGAGCTCCAGAGACACTTCTCTGAGTGTCTTTCATGGATAGTTTCATTATGTTTATATAACATGACAAGCATTGGCTATAATGGAGGAATAAGGACATGGATTAGCATGTGTTAGCTCTGATTGGGAAAGCCTCACTTTGTTTGGCTTCAGGCACCAGTCTTAGTGACTCTTAGCACACTCTCACTTAGTGCAGCTGCCATTCTCAGGACATCAAGACCTTCCAGAAGCACATGGGATCAGAGTGTGCCACTCCAGAATTAGCATGCCTGTCCAAAGCTAAACTACCATTATTGATCTTGAGTTTTCAGGTGTGGCCATTTGGGATCCTACAAGTCATATCACAGGAAGCAATGAGAAATTAGTTCGGTGGTCGAAGAATGCCTGTTCCTTGAGGGTGGCTAAGGTGGGCTCGGATATGATGCCGAGATTCCACGCTCCCCTCTTGATGGTGATTGCGCGGTGCCAGTTGATGCGCTGTTTTGCCTGGTAGCGTATGAGGGCTTGCACCTCAATGGGGTTGGGGGACGACCGGTAGGGGTGCGAGAATATGCCATCAAAGAACTCAATGTAGTTCTTGACGCAGTCTTCAGGCCAATGATAATCTTGGATGGCCTCGATGAGGCGTGGGACGGCAATGGACAAGTCTTCCATTGTGTGAGGTCCTTGTCCTGGACGAGGGCCGGGTCCTTCTGCGAGCTAGAGGGCACCCAGGTCATGGTGTGGGAGTCGGGGTTCGTAGCGGGTACCAGAGCGTCAGGGTTCACATGCGTGGTGGTGTTCTTGGCGTGTTCGAGGCCTTGGTTGGTGAAATGCCAGAGTCCCAGGTGTTTAGCTTCAATGAGGCACCTAGTGGCGAAAGGAGAGGGGATGATAAGCAGTGTGGTAGGTGGGGGGCGGTCCGGGATGGGGATAAACTTGTCCCTCTCCTGCCTTTCTAACAATTCCTGGGCAGCAGTAGCGGCCTCTTCCTCATCCTTCTGCCTGAGGCGGTCAACAGTGCAGACGGCCTCTGCATCGAGGTGTTGCTGCCAGAGTCTCCTGTCACGGTCGTTGTTCGACTGCCAGAGTCTGCGCAGGATATTCACGGCGTCTTGTTGGGGGCATGATTCCGAAGCGAAGATATTTCTTGATTCTTCAAACTCTGGCGCGGAATAATCCGGGCAGGTGGCGATGTTGGGATCAGATACCATGATGATGAAGCGGGTAGTGTATTATGCGATGAAGGAGTAGTGAAGGGTAGAGAAATGCAAAAGTAAGAGCTGGGAGGCTCTTTTCGGCGGAGGTCTGCTGAGTGCTGTGGGTAGCAAGTGTAAAAGCCTGCGGCGCCGCACTTGCTTATTCAGCACTTAGACCTCTTTAGGCGCTCACCCTCGTGCCTCAGGTTTGCGCCTATCACCAACAATGATATCCATTTTTTCCAGTCTTCTTTTGACGTGTTCATCTTATCAGCGTACTGAGACTTCTTGCTGTCTTTGATGTACTTTTCATATCTACCTATAATTAATTTCTCACTTCGCGTCCGAGTCTGGATCCAGCCATTTCAGGTTCACTGTAGGATGTGCATTGGTCTAGCTAATACTTGGGTTATAGACGATGAAGTGCAGTTTCGGTATGCTTAGTTTTTTCATTACTAATTTATGTTTCAAGGAGCATTGCTGTGTCGAGATAGCGTCGGAATTCCCCGGCGGTTGGTACACCCGCGCTTTCTATTCTGTTACTAAGTATAGCATACATGTGAGAGCGATGACCAGGAATTGGTCCGCGTTCGCTCGGTAGATAGTAAGACCGGAAATACCTGATGTGCAGTGGAGCCAGCCTGTTCAGCGCGAGTTCTATGGCAGTGCAATTGGGATTCCAAATGCCTTTTGAGCTCAACGGCGGCTTCCGGAACCAATCGGAATCCATTTCCTGTATAAATATTCACGGCTTTCGATAGAGAAGATTGGGGTGCCAGGTGCTGGGGTGAGCGCATCAGTAAAATTATAGTTGAGATGGGAGATCTCATTTCATCTGGATGGAAGACTAAAACTAATCACTTGGTGTAGTAGAATTTATAAACAATATCTTTGATGAAATAGCAGCACGGTTCTTGTTCCCTTTTGGTGGTCAGCTAGAATTAGCGGGTATTACGATAATCTCAGGACCTCCATTTGATGATGCCGCAAGCATTCCTAAGCTATTGCGACGACACGTAAGCGTGCGAGGTTCCCCAAACCATTGCATAAAGCAAAAATATCGTGGTAAAGGAATTATCGATTCTTTTGCTCCCCATGTTTCATCCATATCTCCTAGCTGCACCTGTCTTGGGTATTCTCTGGCTCTTCCGGCTCGCGGTCCAGAGATTACGTCGCCACTCGATCAACCACCTTCCTGGTCCCCCTCAGGGCTCATGGCTTGTTGGTACGTTAAACATTGATTTTGAGATATTTCTTAATAATTTCGACATACTTTCGAACGACCATGTAGGTAATGTTCCCGACCTTAACCGTCCCGAACAGATGGGAGACGCAGAGTTCGCTTGGGTAAAAGAACATGGTACCACTCTCCATATTAAGCATACGTTTGGGGTATGCTCAATATTCCTTCCCGTCTCTGAGATGGTGTTTGACTTCTTTGACTTGTCTATTCAGACTGATAGACTCTGGACTGCCGATCCTAAGGTACCTCCGAGGGCTCCCTACGAACCCATCCGAAGTCTTGACGTTGAGCCTACAGGCTATGCAATATATTATGAACACCGCAGGATACAATTTCCCAAAACCCAATGAAACTAGAGTTGGAGTTGAGATGCTTCTAGGTCGTGGATTGGTTTGGGCCGAAGGTACGTAATCCTAAGATTGTCTTCATGAAGAGATCTTTAGCTAATTCCGTTATCAACAGGATCTCAACACTCTCGTCAAAGAAAGATCATGAATCCCGCCTTCTCCTTTGCTGCACTACGTGGCTTCGTTCCTCTTTTCAGGCAAACGGCACAGAGGGTGAGATACCTTTTAATTTAAATTATGGTGTTTAGTTGATATAGTTCCCTTCCAGGCTGTCAACAAGATCAAGGATGATATCTTTTTGAAGTCGGAATCGAGCGTTGTCAATATCATGCAATGGTTATCTCTAACGACGTTGGATGCCGTTGGTGAAGGTATGCATCCGTTGATTGAAGATAATCAGCTATTTCTCATTTGGCCCCCAAGCTGCTTTTGGTTATCAATTCCACGCAATCGACAAGGGTAACGACAGTTACCTCGCCAATGCCTATCAAGATCTCTTGTACGTCCCCTACTTCCCTAAAATAGTCCCACCATTTTATACAACCACTTCTCATCCTTCTCTTTTCTAGTACCGAATCGTTCCTCGATCGTCCCGACATCTCATTTGCCGTCGAAACTATCTTAGGTTATCTTCCTTCATGGTTTACTTACCTCATCGTTCGACTCCCAATTGGACGATTCAAGAGGATCCATGACTATATTACGGTTGCAATAGAAGTAGCTCAAGAAATCGTTGATAAACAGACGTCACTTTATTTGGATGGAAAAGAAGGATCTAAAGATGTTATGAGTATTCTTGGTGAGTAATCTGTCCGAGAATTATTTGAACATTACTGAAGTTATGTTTTAGTTAGAGCTAATCTTTCGGAAGACCCGAAGTCCAAGCTTAGCGCTGAGGAAATTCTTCCACAGATGACGTATGTCCTCGTATCCTCATCCCGACCCCGCACTTTCTAACAAAATCTGTCTCACCACAGAACACTTTTCCTAGCCGGTCACGACACGACAGCCGTAACCGCTGCATGGGCCCTCTATCAACTATCCCTTCACCGCGAATATCAAACCCTTATCCGCGAGGAAATCGCCGCGACTCGTGCTGCTGCTGCTGAACGTGGTGACTCGGATTTGACGATCGCGGATTTGGATTCGATGAAATATTTATTGGCCGCCATGAAGGTTGATTCCATCCTATTTATCTTTTGGTTTTGCGTTGTTGACGAAGATTGGTGTTTAGGAAACTTTAAGATATCATCCCATTGCAGTTGGACTCTTCCGCGAAGCCGCAAGAGATGATGTCATCCCACTATCAACTCCTCAGAAGACTAAGACAGGGGAAATGGTTACGAGTGTACCTATTAGTAAAGGACAGCAGGTTACAATATCTTTCCTGGCATATAATAGGTGTGTCCTTCGGTTCATCATCAGCCGACCACTGCTTAATTGTTTCTTTCCGCAGGCTTCCTGAAGTATGGGGACCAGATGCTGATCAATGGCGACCTGAACGATTTCTTGAAGGTGGCGCTGGTAGTCAGAAGACTAGTTTGGGAGTTATAGCAAATATGTGATTCTTACTTCATTCCCTGTTGTGACCACGTCATTGATGCCTAAAATAGAGCCACGTTTAGTAGTGGCTTGCGCAGCTGTATAGGGTGAGCTTTCTGCTGGTTTTCTTTGCTCTCCTTCATGCTAATCCATCTGTGTTCTAAGCTGGCGATTTGCGTATGTCCATCAATAGACTCCAGAGAAGATTATACTAATATTTGCCATTCAGATTACTTGAAATGCAAGCTATCTTAGTCGAATTCCTCGAGAACTTTGAGTTCTCTCCTCCACCTGGAAATGTAGAAATTTTTATGGGGCCTGCAGGTATTATGGCACCTATGTATGTAACTTATTGGAGTACGCATAAGAGACTGATCGATTAATTACTTATAGGGTGAAAGATGCCAAAGAACGCAAGGCAGAGCTTCCCATTACTATGACCGCTCTTTGATACTGAACGAAGACCCCAACCTTTACTGTAACTGCACACATTCATTAAACATCTTTCTCGATCTGTATTATTCGATCTTGAAAATAAACTCAAAATATATCTGTGGTTTTCCTTTCTTGTACTGGTGGTATTTCTTTGCCCTTGGGGTGAGACATTATTGCCTAAATTACGAAGAGCGTATTCAAGAGGTGTCCATAAAAAATGAAATAATGAAGCATGTAAAGACTACAGGTAGACCTCGCTCGCTTAAGTCCACCGGCACTGTGCTAATCATACAGATTGACATAGCCTCTGCTACCTTCATCATATCCACTGGTGTGATACAGCTTCATGAGGGTAGATGGGACAGGACCAGTGGGAGAGTCGATGATCGGTTTATACACTCCCGTTTGGGAGAAGGCTATAACTACGCTTGCTGAAGCAACTGAAACAATGGCACAATTGTCTTCGCCACTTCCAAAGCAGAATTTGGGAAATACCATGACCAAAACTTAATTAAGGTTACAGAGTTACCAAACTTATAGCCATAAAACAATTGTTACATTCTCATAAGCCAAACATTCAAAGTAGACCTGGACTACAATCCTATAGAACATAGAAATTTGACAAAGAGAGTGAAGAAAATCCCACAATGACTTTGAGTAAATAACATTAGTCAATTGGAGCCTTTGACTGTGTTGGGGTGAGCTGAAGGAAAAAGGATGATCAATAGTAGGTAGTAGGAGAGATGTGAGTGAGCATACACAACTGATGCTGAAGAGGAATGTCAACTAATGCAGATGTATATCTTTCTTGTTCAGGTCCATGATTTGGCCAATTGCCTAACACTTGAAGGGCAATCCCCAGTCTCTTTTATTCCTGTTTTGATACACATTTCAAAAGCTTTGCTAAAAGCATCTATGAAGGGTTTGAACTTGGATATGTACCAGAAAGAATTCTCTGTACAAAGAATGAGTCCTGTAGGATATTTTGGAATATCTTTTTTACATTGGTTTTTGTCATGTTCATGATTCAGAGGTAAGGTTCAGAGCTGCAGATATATAATAACAACATTAGTACAGAATGTGTGGAGCTATTATGATATAGTAAATAGAAGGATTTGGCTTCAACTTATGTGTTGCACCACTCAGTTGCACACAGTTGTCCTTATTTTAGAAGATGAGCCAGAAGTGGTAGAGGTGATGCTGAGCAGAACTGGCAGAGCCATGCTCAAGCATTGAGGAAGAGCTATAGAGCAAGTAGTTTGAGAATGAGGTAGATATCAAATAGAACTGGTTAATGTTGTCAAATTTCTGACTGAAGAGAAGTATACATGATTCAAAACTATTTATACTAAGTCAATTAGGAGCCCAGTAGTAGGACCCAGCAAATTTGGGATTAGACAAGAAGAGCAGTTCCTTCCTGACTCTTTCACCTGAGACTGTGGGTCTGGTCAGTAGCACAAATTCAATGGGTGAGTCTAATACTTCTCACAGTGCATATATGAACTCAAAGCTAATATCATATATGTAGTGCAAGTGCAGTGTGCAACAAGTATCTAAATTGATATTCTGCTGGTATAGTGTATCAACATTGCGAGTGAGCCAGGCAGTGTGCTGTCATAGCATATGCAGGTGCAACAGGTCATCAGATGCCTATCACCCACCATGAAATCGGCATAGCTAATCAGCCAGCAGAGCCTGAGCTCAATACTGTTAAGCCCCGTGCTTAAGTGTCACAACACGTGACTTCGTTTAACCTCTACGAAGCTTCGGAGAAGGTCACATACCTTCGGAGAGCTTCGTTTGGACTTCGTTCGACTTCCTATCTTACTTCATTCGACTTCGCATCCCAACTCGTCTTCATGTTTGCACAGCAAACCCTTTGCCCACATCCCGACTTCTTCTTGATCCCGAGGGCAACACCTTTGCCCACATACTTTGTTCTATCACCCCATCCGCTCCACTATTCCATAAGACTATTATTAGTCTTCCCCGGACCTGGCACAATTGGTCCTCGATACTACTTCTATTCTAACAGATGACACTTCGTCATGTCTGTTCCCATTTTGTTTGTATTGTTTCCATTCGCTTATCTTTTCTTATGGCATATTTCCATTCGCTTATATTCGTATTGCATATTTGTCTGTCATACCTTTTCGATCATTCACATTATTCGTTTATACATTCCCCCGAACCTTCGCTATTCGACGATACACATATACCCATTGTTCTATCACTTTATATTGTACTCTATTCCACATTTGACTTATTCATTTGTAATACTTCCTTCCACTTTCGTCCATGGACTTATAGTATATAAGTACATGTATCTTAGCTAGTTTTCTCCAGTTGGAAATTAGCCCCCTAGCCCATTAAGCCTTATAGACCTTATTGTATATCCTTCCTATACTCAAGCCTAGTGCTCATTCTTCTCTATATACTTCAGACCTCTATTACCTCCAAACTGAATACAACCTTCAAAGATCAACTCCGAACTTCACCTTGAACCTTTGATCTTACTCCGAAGTCCTACCTTCGTTTGGGACTTCATTTGGGACTTCGTTTGGGACTTCGTTCGAACACTTCGTTCAGAACTTCGGTATTCGAATCTGCTCTTATATTGTTGGTTCTAATCTGTTCCAAATTAAGGACACGTACAGTTCGAGATGGCACAACCCACGACATTGAAGCCAAGTCCTTCGGTTCTAACCCTTTGTTCTTTAGTGTGACTTCGTTCGTTACTTCGGTCATGCTTCGGAACCCTTCGTTAGGATCAGCCCATAACAAATACTCTTTGAATCAACTATATCCTCACATATCCTGGACCAGGTTATCAAATCATATGGCTCGACCCACTCACTCACACCACTATCTCCAGATCACTTGAGCAGAAAATGGCCATGTAAGCTCCCAAACAGCTTGCAAGGAAACTCCATATATTTGATGACAAGCAGAAACTCATCAAGAAGAGCCATGGAAAGGAAAAGAATGGAAAATCTGGAGATGTACTATCTTTAACAAAGCAAATGAAAAAAATTGCATTCACAAACTAGATGATCTGCCCAGCCAGCCTTCTATCCCTCGTATACCCAAGTCTCTTATCTCTCTCTGCTTCCTTTCCTTCTCATTTCTTTCCTATGTCCTTACCATCCATTCTTGATATTTCTCTTCATCTCCTATCTCAACACCTCTGTGTATCCACCATTCTTGACCTGACCATAAAACTTCAATTCAGCTCATAGGTAGATAGTGGATGTACTTACAAATATCCATGTAGTCTGGTGCACTAGATATGAAGCAGAAGCTTGTCTCTCGATGCTGGACTTGCTGGCAAGGCAGATGGAACAATCTTGATAGTGCCATAAACAGATCCTTTCTCTTTTGGGTTGCTGCCTGTACCATGACTCTGGGCCTTGTAAGCAGTGACAGGATGTCACACATTCAACTTGCAGATTTTCTGGAGCCACTGCATCACCAATTGGAGCTCTGAATATTTTACTATAGAAGGTATATACATGAGTGAATAATGTCATAATTTTATATTAAATAAATGTACAGAGGCTGAATTATAAAGAATTGTCCAAGTGCACAGGACAGGATCTCACACATCAAGAGGGGTTCTCTTGGCAGATTTTGGTACCCACATATCCCTACAATTACTACTTATTTTGCCTTACTGTTTTAATGGGAATCATTTGTATTGCTATTCAGGAAATCCTATCAAAACATCGAGGCTGAAAGCAACCAGATTACCAAGTTTATGGATGGTGTGACATCCTGTCTCACATGACATCATGTCATGGCATTATTCATAAAAAAACCATTGCTCAATATCAGGAGTTTTAGTATTGTCCCACAAAAAGTGATAGATACCTCTAATTCTCAGTTCATTTCTGAATTGAGATGCAAGATAAAATATACATCTTCTTCCAATCTGATGTTTAATGCTAGAGAATTATGGAGAGAAGCAAGGAACAAAGTAACAAGTGTTATGGCTTCAGTCCTTGATGAGTCTCTCTACCCTAAATTGAACCTATAGAAGTACTATCAACTTTCAGTCTGTGAAGCTGCCTTATATGCCAGCATGTTTAGATTGTAATGAATCAACTAGCATCTGTTCATTTTCAGCCATGTTCCTGGACTGGTGGTTTAAATCACCTCATTGTGGCTGAGGAGCCTAGTGTTTGACTCACTGTGGGCACATTGTTTTCTCATTCTAACACTATAACAGAGTCCAAATGAAGCATTCTGAGAACTTTAAAAATGGGCAGTTCTATGTGTTTTGTTGTCAATTTCAGGGAAATGATCATTTTGTGAGTCTGAGTCTACTAAATTTATTGCATCACAGAATTATTCTGTCTGGGCTCACAATGGTTGTGTAGGTGTCCTTGCTAGAATAACGTGAACCACTTGCCAATAATAGGCCCATTTTGTGATACTCTGTATGCAGATGGCAAATGGATGTAATGGAATACAATTCAGTGGCAAGGTAACTACTACAGTGTCTGGCAAGAAATTTTGTTGAGCACCCAAGCAGGTTCCAGCCACCTTTATTATCAAGTACTACACACACTTACGAAATTGTTTTATAGCTAAAATGGAAGGTATTAATTATGTATACAAGGCCTGCTGAGCATAACTTGTTTGAAAATTTCTGACAAAATTTAGTGGCTGGCACTTGATATAATAAATATATCACCCAAAAAATCCTGGAAAAATAGAAAATATTCAATATGTATATTAGATGTCTAAGATACATTTCTAGTATTGTATCAATGCTGATAGGAGTATTAAAAACCAATCACTTCTCCCTTTCTGAATAAGGGCAGTGTCACATGAAGTCACAGTGTCACACTAAAGAAACAATTCAAACTGCTACATCAAAAGTCAGTGTATTATTAACCTGGACTGATTGTGATTTAAATAAGAGAAAGGATGTGCCATAAAAATGAAATATATTATACTGTATGGTACAGTCATCCAAATAATTCATAAATCATGCCCTCCTCACACCTGCCCTGGCAGCCTTAATGAAATCAGTACATTTCTCTCCAACCATTACTGCACACATCATCATATGTGCAGCAATATCAGAAAACATGCTCATATCTGCAACATGCAGGCTGTCCACACCCCACACATGCAGCTCATCATCTACCACACTGCCTTCCTCAAACAGAGCCATGCTGTATGTACAAGAATAATGGTACACCATCTGTCCTTGCCTTTCCACATACACATTGATGCCTTGATCTTTCTCAGACACAGGAAGCTGCAAGTCAGTGATGGAGTAGCCTTGCTCATTAATCTGTTCTACTAGTCAAAATGCAAGCCTTGGATCCTTGTGGAGGACTTCCAGATCCTCCTGCCAGTGTCACTAGGCTCAATCATGGTCTTGCCACTGATCAGTCAAATAGACATGGCTACCATAGTAGCCTGATTGAAGCAAATCAGCTTTGGCCAAGCCAATTTTTTTTTACAACAGTCTGGATTAGCTAACTATCATTATGTAATATTTATGTATATTTTACCAGGTCTGCAACTAGCACTGCCAGTTGTCCTTTTACTTGTAAGTAGTAGCTGAATATCATGAACATGAACAGTCTGCTATCCACAAGTGTGATAACACCCCAATGTAAGAATAAATATTCTTACACATACATACCTTCCAAAATCATTGTTTGTATAAATAGGTGTGGAATGATCCAGGATAGCAGCTGAAAGGAATTTGCTGTCAATCATAATGGCATTTGGAGTGTCTAGTCTTCATGTAACATGCTACCCATTTCTCTCCATGATGAAACTGGGAAAAATCAAGGTTTAATGAATATGATGAAATCACTGCAGTATTGCCAGGCCACCAGAGTCCAGAATGACATTCAGGTGGGATCCAGAGAAATAATTTCTCAGAAGGGGAATCTTCACACTTTGGCAAAGAAAGCCAGCCTTCTTTGTCAAGAGTGCATTGCTGAGTAAAGCATGGTGATCCATGAGCATCATTGAACAAGCAAAATGAATTGTAAGATAAAGATATGTCATCCACTATTGCAGAAAATGAGTAAGTATGAGATTTAAAACTTAAAAAGTGTAAACTTTGTATATTATACCTGATAAAATAGTTTGTGAAAGGGTAAGATTTGTATTCCTGAACAGATTGGCATTCTGCCTAGATCTAGAGACATTGTCTTTCTCATCAGGTGAGAAAGCAACTAAGGTAATCCCATGATCATGTCCCTGAAAGGGATCACCCACAGCCTGACCAGTCTTGGCATCCCAAATTTGAATTGTTGTCATAGGATCCAGAGACAATGTTTTTCCCATCAGGTGAGAAAGCAACTGAGGTAATCCCACCATTATGTCCCTGAATGGGATCATGCACAGCCTGACCAGTCTTGGCATCCCAAATTTGAATTGTTGCATCAATAGATCCAGAGACAAAGCTTTTCCCATCAGGTGAGAAAGCAACTGAGGTAACACAGTCATCATGTCCCTGAAGGGGATCACACACAGCCTGACCAGTCTTGGCATCCCAAATTTGAATTGTTGTGTCTTTAGATCCAGAGACAATCTTTTCCCCATCAGGTGAGAAAGCAACTGAGGTTATGTAACCATGATGACCCTTTAAAGCCTGTATACTACCTGTCCACTGCAGCCTTTCACCCTGTTTTATCCTTAATAGTTTAGGAAAGTAAGGTTTATATAGTTGCTTGATTTGAGATGCCTTTGGTGCCATAGGCAGTGCAGATATATAGAGGTGTGGTGTGCTTGCTGTTATTGCATCTTTGAAGGCAAAGATAAAACGACTTGCATCCAAACAGATTTCAATACATTCATTATCCTGTTTTGAAGATAGATTCCATTAGATTCCTGTAATATAATTGCAGTATACTGACATACCTTAAGAATACTCCCAGCATCTTGCATTGCTGCTCCAGCAGCAGGAACTTGTTGTATAAGGTTCATCACCTCTAACGAATACAAGAGGTTGTGTTTCAAGAAAATCCCTACCTCCTTTAATATTTCTTGATTACCATCCTCCTCTACATCTTCAGGCAAATGATAAGCCCACTACTGACATGCAAATTTTAGCCTGTTTGATATCTTGCTATCTAGCTGAGGTATAGACTTGTTGAGATAGTGTGAGGACTCCAATTCACCTATGTTGAAGTGTAATTCTTGATTCAGGAATCTTAGGAGCCCAAGACAGATATATGATAAGCCCTGTGCAATCTCCTTACTAAGATGAGGCAGGATGTAAGCAAGCTTTCCTGCTGCAGTAGAATCCTTGAGATTGTGCACATAATCCTTGAGTGCTGCTTGAAATCTCCAGATCTTTTGATGTCCTTCTTTGGTGGCATTGCTTTCTTCCTCAGTAGTCTCCTGGAAGAAATCCTTCAGTGACAGATGACAAAGATGCAATGGGGCATTATTATCTTCAAGCTTGAAGGATGCCAATAAGGGCTTAAATTTTGCTAGAGCATTCTTGATAATGCCTAAAGGAATCTCCTTGTTTTAATCTTCATTAAGAAACACCATCTGAAGAATATCCATAGACCAGGGAGATCTTGCATTAATCAGAGCACCCAAAATCATTGCATATTGCTTTCATTCAAGAGGAGAATAATTTGCAAAAATTTCATGGAGAATAGAGAAGTTGCACAAATGCCACAGCTTTACCTGTGGCTCCAAAAACGAATAAAAAGTGACTAAAATAGCCATGGTGGCACCACAGGTGGTGCTGTGGCTTTTTGCGCAACCTCTCTAATCTGTGCATAAATTCTGTCAAGATTGCTTTCCTTGGCTTTTCCAAATTGTTTCATATTGCCCAGAAGAAGTTTCAGATGGGGTGTGATATCTACTTCATCTTCAAGATAATTGATCACCAGCTTGGCCCAAATAAAGAGTCCTGCTGCATATTGAGCAGATTGATTGATAGCATCCACAGGTGGCCAGGGACCATCCCAAGATTCTGGTTTATGATTTGGAAATGAATTCTCCAAGAAGGTAGTAATATCTTGGTAAGATGCAGCATCAGCATCTTCACCTGAAGGGAGAGAGAGAGAGAGAGAGAGAGAGAGAGAGACTACATCCTCCTAGGATTTCCTGAATGGTTGTATGATGACGGCTTGTAACAATCAGCTTGAAATCAGGTAGTAGCTTGGCCCAATTTGCTAATGACTTGAGAAATTCCTTTTGGTGAAGAGAATAAGCACATTCATCCAAGGCATCAAGTATCACAATAGGTGCCTTTGCTCTCCTTTTCACAGGAATGGAGTTGAATGCATCTACAATAAGCTTCTGGAAATGCTCTGAATATTGAGCATTCTCCAGATAGGCAGGCTGCTTGAGATGATGACCAAGAAATTTTTGGATGTCTTTGTTGACAGCAGCCAGATGAAATGGAACTGTTCTCCAGACATTCAAAGGATTGGAGAAGTATGGGTTATCCCATTTGAAGAAGAATCTGGCACAATGGTCTGCACCAATTCATGTTACCAGGCTGGAAGCAAGAGTGGTCTTGCCTGAACCTGGATTGCCAGAGATAAAAATAATGTTGGGCTTCTTGCTATCATTACACAGTTCCTGACCCTGAGTTACCTGCCATTCATCAATGGTATCAAAGATTTTTTGGCGAGTCTCTTCCATACAGGGTGGTGGTAATGTGTCATCTTCACTATAAGAGGGAATGAGCTTCTTGGGGTTGTTCAAGGTTCCTTTACAATGTTTAACCAGATATCAAATTATAATCAAGCAAATCACTCACTAGATTTGTCTACAGCTCTAGCAGTATGAGCACTCAGGGCAAGTTTCAGATTGCCAATACAAATCTTAAGCTGTTCAGAGCATTCATCTAGTTCTTTCTTGAATTGTGCAGTCCAAACCTTCCCTGTAACAAGATACATAAATTTTTCTATAATATAATGTGTTGATACAGACCACCATAAGACTTCTTCCTATATTCCCCAAAACACGTTGCAATCTTCAGAATGGTATTGACAAGGATTTCCAACATTGATTGTAAAGTGCCTTCATCATTGACCATTGAAATATCTGCCAATAGAGGTAAAAGCCCTTGAATGTGTTTCTGAATCTTCGCCACCTTCTCCTGATATTCTTGAACATTTTTCAGAATCTGGAATAGTAAAAATATATCTTAGAAAACTCAGAGATATCACATGTTTGACTAGAAACATACAGTGTATGGAATGGTGACAAGCATGACTGTTAATTGTACAATAGGATGAATCTGTTTTATCATGTTAAGAAAGCAAATGAAGAAATAGACCACCAACCTTGCTCGCATCTTTTAAAAAGGATGCGCTCATTTCTAACCCATCGGAATGATCGTTAAGCAGGTTCAGGAAGCGTTGCAAGCCTGACAAGCCATCGTTGACATTAGCGAGGCAGGTGGACGGATCAAACTCCAACAGATCCTCCTAATGGACAGTCAGAAATGCTGGATTCAGCTGTAAGAACAGAATTGCACTTACCGGCTGTAGGGAGCCAAGGCTGAGCTCTACTTCGAGGGTATATTGCTCATCGCGCTCATCTATTCTCATGTGATTCAGTTCTTATTCTTTTGAAATTTATAGACTACTTACATTTATGAATATAGATACCTGATCCTGTGAGAGGATCAATAAGCTTAAGGAGAGTGGAGCCTCCAACTTCGTGTTGTTCATCGAACTCCGGACGGGACTTCGTCTTGAATAAATATGACTTGGAGGCTTCAGGTTTGATTGAAGAAGACTGAGAACGAAAAATGGGACTGTAAACTATTATTTTCAAGCGAAATTTTCTAGCAATGTGAACGCACACTGGGGGCACGAAAGACCAGTGGCGAGATGTGTCCCCATTTTCCTGTGTGGATTTGGCCTTCTTGCGTTGATCATCAACGCGGAAATCAAGATCGCTAGATAGCTTGATACCGATATGAGAGGTTATGCGAATCCCTAGAAAAGTAAGTAATACTCAGATTAATGAAGTGGGACGAGTGAAAGGCACCTTTGATCTCAACGCTGGCGGCGGTCAATCAGTATACCAGCCGGGTGAAGTACTGACATATCTTACTGTTGCGAGAGCTTATTGAGAGACCCTGGAATGGATACACTGGAATCCATATGCTTGTTATACGCCTTACTTGCAATAGAGTCGCAGATGTAGGTGTGCTGAGAGACCTGGTCGCGTGAGAAGAGCGAGGGTCACCGTGTGCCCGAACAACGCGGCGTGGCCACTGGCACTGGGTAACGCTTGTCAGTATAGGATTCTGTCATCACGTGTCTCCGTTAATAAATAAATTCCCATTGCCATATCCTATCAAGGAAGGTTCCAAACGATTGGCGAAGCGTCACATGTACAGGCAGTTGACGAATACTCACCACTAAGAGCTCACATCACGAAACCTGACAAAGTCTAGGTAGCGCTATGTAGTCTATATACCTGCATAGCGTTTTTAGCGAATCCGCCATTGCCTACTAGCCCTAGCACGCTTAGCGACGACCTTGCCGACATATCAATATTGCCGAGAATGGCTAGCTAGTGCTATCTAGCTTGCATAGCCTGCGTAGTGCTTGTATGAATTATTTCCGAATTCTGAATCTTATTTACTGGAGAACTAGTTATTTGTCGAGTAAGCGATCTATTAGACTAAATACCACAATGCACTATACATTAAGCCTCTACTACTAGCATTATCAAAGTTGGTCTCTATAGTAATGAAGCAGGAGACAAGGAGAACATCGTTCCTCCAATAGTATACCATAGATATAATCATAAAAATGTCTAAAT
>KN837247.1:189716-209659 GCA_000827215.1 Sphaerobolus stellatus SS14 | reverse complement strand
TCTGACCTCAATTCTTCGGTAATCATTCCATATGGAGTCATGTTAACCCTAAACCGATCGTTAGAAGATGACTTGGACATTGGAAACACCGTGACGGATATTCAGCTTGCTTGGTTGGTGAAGGTCAGGGATGCGTATGGGGGCTAGGTCGAAATATATACAAGAGGCAATGAGGTTTAACAGGAGACGACGAGCGACAGACGGCTCTTGAGACAATGAGAGCTTTGAGCGATTTCGATGGAAAGCGAAGGGAAGCTTGTCAGTGGTCCTGGAGGGGTAATAATCATGGCTCACCGTATATTGATGTAATCACGTTGAACGTAAAACGAAGATTTCAAATTTCGTTAGTACCTGTCGAATCAGTGGTGAGGCAGCGAAGATTCATGGGCAGCAGTGGTTGGAGTCACGCACGCCCTCCAATTGGTCTTACGCGTCCGAGCGCGGCGCGGCGGCATGAACGCGTGACTGTCACGGACCGTTTTGGTTTCATGTCTACAATAAACAGCCACGTCTCGCAGTCTACACCTCTTTCCGCAAAACCAACGCACGCAAACACCAGCGATTCTTTACACGCGCAATTCACATTGACTCAGGACATTCGAGCGAAACTGGCGCTGTTATTCCTCCGATCTTGCTCAGTTCGACATACGCACAATCAGCGGTGGCATACACAAGGGCTTCGAGTATACTCACTCTTTGAGCCCGAATCGCGATTCTTTGGAGCGAATGCTTGTAGGTCTTGAAACGAACGGTGGGGAGGTGTTGGCGTGTGCGAGTGGTGGCGCGACGATTCTGCAAGCACTAGGGACGGGCGCGCATACGGAGGAACCTTCAGATGTATGTCCAAAGTGGTTTCTCAGTTACAGAGATTGGAGACGACCTTCGTCGATTTTGATAGCGCAACGGATGATGAAGTGCTAGCGAGCATTAGACCCAACACCCCGGCTCGTCCTACCTTCACATTTTCCTTATTCCCTTGTATTAACTTATCCTCAGCTAATCTAGATCGAAACCCCGGCAAATCCCACCCTCCGGCTCTCCCCGCCGCCTCCCGCTCGTTAATAGCCATCGACTCCACCTTCCTCTCCCCCTTCTACGTCTCGCCCCTTGCCTCCCCCATCTCCGTTGATCTCGCCGTCCACTCCATCACAATACATCAACGGCCACTCCGATGTCCTCATGGGCGCTGTCATCCTCCCCAACGCTTTCACCGCCGAAGCAAACAACAATAAGGACACGATCGACGCGCCATACACACGCCCACAGTTCCTGCAGAACGCGCATGGTGCTGTGCCGGGGGCGTTTGATGCGTGGCCTGCACTGCGTGGGGCTAAGCTGTTGTCGTTACGCATGAAGGAGCAAGGGCGGAGCGCGATAAAGCTGGCGCCATTTCTCTTTGCGCACCCGCGTGTTAAGGAGGTTTTATACCCTGGTCTTGCGGAGCATCCAGGCCATAATAACGCAGCGAAGATCCTGGCGTCGCATGCGCTCAAGTTCTTTGATGAGTGAGTCCTTGCTGACGAGGCGAAGGAAGGGAATGAGCGGAAGGACAAAGGCGACTTCCCATTCGGCGGGATGGTCTCGTTTAGGCTTGGATGGATTGGTGAACTGGTAGATGATGGAGCTGCTGAGAGGTTCTTGACGTGGACGAGGCTCTTTACGCTTGCGGAGGGTTTGGGAGGTGTAGAGAGTTTGGTGGAGTTACCGGAGAAGGTGACCCATGGAGTAAACATTCCTTTTCCTTTCTTCTTTTTATTCGATGAACTCATCGTGTTGCAAAGCATCCCACCGGCTGAACGTCTCGTCTCGCGCTCGGTCACGCCCAACCTTGTCCGCTTAAGTGTCGGTGTCGAAGATGTCGACGACTTGACGGCGGATGTGGAGCAGGCGTTGTCGTGGACTGTCGATGGATGGAATAGCGCCAGCATCAGCCTTGCCTCAAGCGATTCGGAGTGAAGTTAGAACAACGAGTCTTCGTTAGATCTTTCCTCGTCTCCTCTAATACGCCTTATCTTACTTTCCCCTAGTTTATAACTCCTTCGTAACTTTATTATTCACGCACGTTTGGGTCTCTGTCGCAGTCTTATTATCTTGTAAATAAAATAAAAGATGTGGATATCTGTAATTAAAGACATCCGAGTCCCAAGATTGAGGTCGTTCCAGGGGAGTCTATCGGCTAGACACTCCTCCCTTCATTTAGCAGTTTGAAGGTCTTATTCTTCCTAGAAAGTTATCTATAGAGCAATTGATGCTTTTTCTAATCTTCAATTCTTTCATCCCTGGCTCGAGCATTGACGACTCAACTTCTTCACCCTCAAGCCACTACTATTCTTCTTACCTACATAAAAATTCTGACCGCTCATCACGAAACCTGCCAACGGCGCTTGATTTTTCCATAGCGTCCCACGCTTCCTACAGACGGTATTAGCTACTGTAACAGATGCAAGCGGAAGCGTCGGGAACGCTCTCAATCGCACTTTGACACCAGGTGGACCCACAAATTGCTTCGCTGACTCTTGTCATGCGTATATTCAAGCCATTGGGTGTTCAGCCAATAGCTCGAATATCACAGCCACGATATCACCACAAAGTCTCTTATTCGATCCCATCACTGATGTGACACGTCCTGAGGGTCCGGAGGCCGGACATGATGACCATAATTAGGATGACTTCGTGTGGTAGAATACTACTACGTCACCAGTTGATAGGCAATTTCTCCTCGCATTCACACCTTCGACTTTTTACAATGACAGAGAATTTTGGGAGACATGCTTGATGGGAATCTTATAGCTCCTCAGATCGATGCAGATAAGTCACAAAGTGCCTTGGTTAATGTTCAAGGCTCTCTGGAGCGGCTCTTTGCAAGCTACCTATGGAACATCAATCGCCTTTGCTCGCCGTGGGATACCCTGAACCCATACTGGGAATATTGTGGAACATATTGGGGAGCGAATAGTCTATATGGTACGGCTGAGCTTATCGAGGAGTTTCCCGCTATTTCGTTGGAGATTGTGCTGTGGAGAGCCATTGTCAGCCTGATCTGCAGTATCATTCTCCTATTGTCTGGCCTCAGCATTCTTGGTGTTACTGTGGATAACCCTCATCACTTGCCATTACGGAACACTAGCATCTTTGACATGGCTCGGCTGTTTCATGGATCATCTATCCCTGATCTTGTAGTAGGGAAATCTATAAAAAATCCGCAGACTCAGGACTCCGAGCTCCTGCGATCGTTAATGAGCCAGAGGCTAAGGTGAGCCAGTTTCCTTACTGCGCTTTGCAATAACTGACAAAATTTACAAGATATTCTGGAAACGATGATGTCGATGAGTTCCACCTAGAGACAGATGAAAAATATATTTACAATAGCTGATAATTGCTATATACATAACACTGATGTCTCTCCTGACCTCGTACTAGTATGACCTGCACGCCAGACCACATCAGGAAAGCTGGCAAATGCTACAGAGGCTATATAGCGTCCATAGACATTGTAGCCTCTGTAATTTATGTACACTATGGTAGTCTCCATAGCTTCCATGGAAGTCATACCATTTTGTGCTAGCGTAGCAGCTGCAGGTACTACGTATGCAGTGAACTATAGAATCTATAGTCTCAGTAGGCATGCCTAGATCTTTATTGGTTATTCTTATTCATTAAATACGATAATTATCATGCAGAATTACGCAGTACTTTGGCCAAAAATCAAAGATATATATTTCGTATTTAAATACATTAATTAGTTCTAGCAACTAGTAACTGCGGCAGTTAGCATACAGAGCACGGGAGGATTAGAAAGGAAGGAGAATATAGCGCAGTTTTCGAACCGTAGTATCTGCTGGTATAGCACATATCTGTTCATAAAAAGGGAGGATGTTAGGGCAGTTCCACAAACATTCGGAAAAGAGAGAAATACCCCAGAATCCATCGCTGTGTTGCCGTGCTATCTTCCTCCATCATCTTCAATCCCTCGTCATGGTGCCTTAAGCCAGCTGAATCGCTATATGATTGGCTCTTAAATATGACTGACGGTGGTCAACAGGAACATACCTAAGGCTGAGAAGCTCTCTCAGAAATCTATCTCTAACGCTGCCTCTTCTAAACCATGGTCAATCACCGAAGCCTAGACATAATGATGCAAGAATTGCTGTGGATGAATTAGTCTGGAGGTGATCAACCAAAAGATATACACTAGTGTAGACTCACTGATGACGAGGAGACTTGACTCCTTGACTGACTAGTTCCTGTGGTAACTTTAATGTATTACAGAAGCAGGATAGGAGAATAAGCACACGTACCTTGGTTTGCAGTCAGGATGTCTCAAACGGGCGGATACATGCAGCTGAGGCAGTAGTAAGAGGATGTCATGGTGGAACGAAGCCAAGTTGTGATGAGGGACCTGGCGCTCATAATTGTTCAAACCAGCGGAGTTCGTTTACCGGTCAGTAGCGAGAGCTGGCGACGGTAGCAAGGCGATATTTACATAGTCATTTGCTAGCTTGTGTAGTGCTACGGAAAAATTATGCGCCGTTGCTCGTTTTCCTGATGCAAGCACTGTTTCAAACACACCTTGCAGTTTACAGCAGACATAGTAACTGGGAAAGTTGCCCACCTCAATGTCACCTATATGAATGAGTGTCTATGGTTTCAGAGCTTTGGTAGCGTGCCGGAAAATGCATGAATTCTTCATTCCGAAGTGTTCATAAGTTCTAGACTTGGAGGTCAAACGCGTAGGAAAACATGGGCTTCAACGGCCTTGCACGGAGCTCTGCACCACGTTGAATCAGCGAGCAGAATATTCACCTCAGATCCAGACTTGTTACCAGCATGGTGATTTGGCGAGGCGCACCACAAGGCAAAGAAAGAAGAGTTGAGATAGCCGCTACTTGATAAAAAGAATATCGGGGAAGCAGAGGAACAGGGAAGAGCGGGAGAGGATGTGTAGGAGAGAATTCCATCAGTATATTCACATCAACGCACTTGAGATCCAGTTGTAACCGGTTGAGACGATGATTCTCTATATCTTATTGTTATCAGAGCCCGTGTGCACGCAAAGGTGGAGGGTGGCTGTGAGGTTAAGCGAGAGGACGGTCGACGAATTAAGAAGATACATGTTGATCGCAGTGGACGTGCGGGTGCGAATGACGTTCCCGCATCAACCCACACGAGCAAATAATACAATCAGGAATCCGTGATCGATGGAAGGGCTATCCAACACGGAAGATGTGCAACGGGAGGAGACTCGGGAGAGAGGAAGAGCAGTTGAACTTGGAGACAGAAGAAATCAAGATCAATATGATAATTCTAGACATGGCATCGTATCATCCCAAAGAAAGCCACGAGCTAAGATCCAGATATGCCCTGTCTACGTAATCACAATCAACGCTACAAGCAGAGCAAACGGGGTTGATTGGGAGTGAGAAGAACAGGGAAGCAAGGCTGATCGCGGGCAGAACGACGTTGTTTGTATGACGTTTTGAGGTTCAAGCTGACATGCTCTTCCTAATAAAATCAGGAAGTAATGCAGCGATGAAGAAGTGAGACGAGAGCGTCGGAGAAGCACTGTCTGTCCTCCGATCGGTCTCATGCATCCGAGCGCGGCATGAACGCGTGACTGGCACGAACTGATTTGGTTCCGTTCTTGTCGTTTGCTTGTCGTCATCGTATCTCCATTGTCTTCTTTCTCCCACGAACTGCAACGAACGGCCTCGCCACAAATGGCTCGCATCTACACCTTGCAACAACATAAGTACGTCCGAGTTTGGCGACCGACATCGCCGGAAGATGCTTATTAACGCATGTGCTCTTCCGCATCTGACCTCAATTCTTCGGTAATCATTCCACATGGAGTCATGTTAACCCTAAACGGATCGTTAGAAGATGACTTGGACATTGGAAACACCGTGACGGATATTCAGCTGGCTTGGTTGACGAAGGTCAGGGATACGAGGGATGTGTATGGGGCTAGGGAGGAATATACACCAGAGGCGATGAGGTCTAACAGGAGATAGCAAACGGCTTTTGAGACAATGAAAGTTTTGAACGAGCTCGATGGGAAGTGAAGGGAAGCTTGTCAGCGGTCCTGGAGGGGTAATAATCATGGCTTACTGTATAGCCCGTTGGATGTACAGCGAAGATTGCAAAGTATGTCAGTACCTGTCGAATCCGTAGTTAGGCAGTGAAGATTCGTGGGCAGCAGTGGTTGGAGTCACGCACGCCCTCCGATTGGTCTGACGCGTCCGAGCGCGACGCGGCGGCATGAACGCGTGACTGTCACGGACTGCTTTGGTATCGTGTCTGCAACGAACGGCCCCGCCACAAATGGCTCGCATCTACACCTCTTCCTGCAACACCAACGCACGCAAACATCAGCGATGGCTTCTCCACACGCGCTATACACATTGGCTCTGAACATTCGAGCAAAACTGGCACTGTTATCCTACCAATTTCGAAGGTCTGTCCTACCTTTATCTTCTTTTTTATTCCCTTGGATTAACCTCTCCTCAGCTAATCTGGATCGAACCCCCCACAAACTCCTCTCTCCGCCTCTCCCCAATCGCACACATAACCTCATTAATCCACTCCCTCCCCGCCGCCTCCCGCCCTTTAATAGCAATCGACCCCACCTTCCTCTCCCTCGCCGCCCCCATCTTCGTCGATCTCACTGCACTCCATCACAAATACATCAACGGCCACTCCGACGTCCTCATGGGCGCTGTCATCCTCCCCAACGCCTCCACCGCCGAAACAAATGGCAGTAAGGAAACCATCGACGCGCTATATACCTGACTGCAGTTCTGCAGAATGCGCATGGTGATGTGCCTGGCGCGTTTGATGTGTGGTTTGCGCTGCGTGGGGCTAAGACGTTATCGTTACGCATGAAGGAACACGGACGGAGCGATAAAACTGGCGCAATTCCTCTTTGCGCATCCGATTGTTAAGGAGGTTATCTACCCCGGTTTTGCGGAGCATCCAGACCATAACAACACAGCGAAGATCCTGGCGTCGCACGCGCGCAAGTTTGTCGATGAGTGGGTCCTTGCTGACGAGGCGAAGTAAGGGAATGAGCGAAAGGGCAAAGGCGACTTCCCATTCGGCGGATGGTCTCGTTTAGAATTGGAAGGGTTGGTGCACTGGCGGATAGTGGAGCTGCTGAGAGGTTCTTGACGTGGACGAGGCTCTTTGCGCTTGCGGAGAGGTTGGGAGGTGTGGAGAGTTTGGCAGAGTGCCGGAGAAGATGGCGCACGGGGTGAGTGTTCTTTCTTCTTTACTATGCCGAACTCCATGATTTCATTGTGTTACTTACAGATCATCTGAACGTCTCGCGCTCGGTATCACACCCGAGTTTGTTCGGTTAAGTGTTGGCGTAGAAGACGTCGATGACTTGATTGCTGATGTGGAACAAGCATTATCATGGACCATCAATGGATGGAATAGCGCCACCGCCAGCGTGGCCTCTGGAGATTCAGATTGAAGTTAGAGCAACGAGTCTCCGTTAGATCTTTCATTCATGACATCCGTCCTTGCCTCATCCAATACGTCTTATCTAATTTTCCCATAGTGTATATTCCGTAACTTTATTCTTCACGCATGCTTTGGTCTCTGGTCTCTAATGTAGTCTTTATTATCTTGTAAATAAAATAAAATAGATCCGGATATCCGTAATTAATTGAAGACATCCAAAGGTCGAGGCGTCCAGGGGAGTCTAAGTATCAATTAGCGATATATATTCCGTTAATTTAGCAGCTGGAACGTCTTATACTTCCAGCAAGTTTTGTGTGGGGTAATTGATACCTTTTCTAAGCTCCGAATATTTCATCGATCGCTCATGGGCGACTTAATTTCTCCAACCTCAAGCTCAGGCCACTATTCTTCTCGCCTACACAGAAATTCTGATCGTTCCAGCGATCAATACGAGAATGAACCAACTGCGACAAACAATACTGCGAGAAGACCCTAATTGATACTTAATTTGTTCGCCTGAGTGCATTACGTGACGTGATCAGCAGGAGCAGAGGAGCGACTAAGACAAACAGCGAGATAAAGTAATGGTGAGGTTCTCAGAGTCGGTGATGAAGACTTGATGAAGACTAAGAATACGTGAACATGACATGAAGATCTTGTTGAAGACACCCGTGCTACGGCAATAAGGGGATACGAGGTGAGTTACGGTGAGAGCTTACAGCTCTCCAGAGGTCTTGACTACAGTCAGTCACTCGGCACAGTCTAACTTAGGTTACACCGGGGAAGTGGAGTTGTTATAAGGTATGTTGATTGATAAATGACAATGATATCTATTTTTTCCAGTCTTCTTTTGACGTGTCCCCCTTATCAGCATATTGAGACTTCTTGATGTCTTTTATATACTTTTTATTTCTACCTATAATTAATTTCTCACTTCGCGTCCGAGTCTGGATCCAGCCAATTCAGGTTCACTGTAGGATGTGCGGGATTCCATATTATTGCTCTAGCTAATACTTTGGTTACAGACGATGAAGTGCAGTTTCGGTATGCTTAGTTTGTTTCATTAATAATTCACGTTTCAAGGAGCATTGCTGTGTCGAGATACCGTCGGAATTCCCCGGCGGTTAGTACACCCGCATTTTCCATTCAGTTACTAAGTATAGCAAACGTATGAGAGCGATGACCCGGAATTGGTCCGTGTCCACTCAGTGGATAGTAAGACGGGAAATATCTGATGTGCAGTGGAGCGAGCCTGTGGAACGCGAGTTCTATGGTAGTGCAATTGGGATTCCATATGCCTTTTGAGCTCACCGGCGGCAGGATTTGGCTTCCAGAACCAATCAGAACCCATTTTCTGCATAGTTACGGCTCTCTACGGGGAAGATGATGGTGGCAGGTGTTGAGGTGAGCACATCAGTGGGATTATAGCTGAGATGGAAGATCTCATTTCAGCTGAATGGAAGACTAAAACTAATCACTTGATGTAGTAGAATTTATGAATGATATTTTTGATGAAATAGCAGCTCAGTTTCTCATTCCCTTTTAATGGCCAGCTAGAATCAGCGGGTATTACGGTAATCTCAGGACCGTCATTATAAGTTCATCTCCAAGTCACTAAGCTTGCTTTTATCCTCTTTGGGTCATGTCAGGAGCTGGTTCTTACATCGGGCCTCTATTGTTGAATGCATTATTTCATATGTATGTTCCCATCTGACAATATATTAGCAGGATAGTTTGCTGAGTGTCTTATTACACCTTTCAGTCAGATCTACAAATATTTCACCTGTGTAGCATTGACACTGTTGACATACAACTACTTGATTACTTTTGAGGTGAAGCCTTCTGATTTCAATGGTGTTCTCATTCTCACATTGCATTCAGCAAGAGAGGGTGCATATCTGGAAACAAGCAAAGTCTTTGCCATTTTACCTTTTCCTGGTCTTGCGATATTTCCCCCTTATTGTTTTGATAATTGCATTTGATTTCCACTATGTTCTTCGTTCAGGTAAGTTGTTAATATACATACAACCATCATGTTCTCTTTCTGAAAGTGATGGTTTTACAGATAGTTTTACAGATGGCCCTATGATAGAGCTACTAGCACTTAATTGTGAACTTTCAACCATTCGGATAGCCTTGGCGCCAGTAATCACTGCAACCTCCGGAGGTACGGTTCAAATACTGTAACACTAATTTTCACCAGTACTTGCTTAGAGTTTCTTCAGTAATTCTTAGTAATTCACAATTCCATAAGTTTAATAAAAGTTCATTTGACTAATATACTGTAACACAGTCTTACGTGTAGATGCAATCTACAGCAAAGGTATAGACAATGGTACTTTGTCACCTTCCACACTCTAACTGTTCTATGGATAATAGAAAAATGGATAAAATGCGTTGTGAGAGTGGTATATGTGGGTCAGATAGGAGCTACAATTGTGAGGAGTTTTGCCTACTGATTTCCTATTCAAAATGATAACATGCAGCTCAGTACTCTATATATCAAGACAGCATGATTGACAAGTCTATTCCTGATTCCTGCCAACCAGTGAATGAGTTAGGGAGCGGCAATCCCAATAGTGAGCACACCATAGTTGCATGGATTGCAAAGAAGACATCCCCTTTCTTACACCATATATAAGGCCTGCTTCCATTATTCCTCTGTTCAATCAGTTTCGACCTAGTAATATTTTACCTCACATTAAGGAAGGGTCTTGAAGCAAGGGCAAAAGGAACTGGCAGCACTTTGCTGAAGGTACTTGTTCGGGGGGGTAACCTATATTTCATGTAAGTCTACCTGGATTCTGATCTAAATAATTTATTATTACACTATTGCTTTAACAGGGCTCTCTTTTTTGTGAATTTCATAAATGTACTCCTCATTGCTTTGGCAGTGAAGAAATTTGAAGACGGACTACCTGAGGGATTTATCAATATTTTCCCATGGATTGGTGTAAGAACTCCATAAGTTAACTCATCTTGAAGTTACTAATTACAACTGTCACCATTTTTCAGGATTTTATCGGGAGCATCAATGTTCAATTAGCATCTGTGTATGCCTTTCCTTTTCCAATAAACATTTCCATATTTTCTCACTAACTCTGCTCAACTATTGGCAGTATAACCTCTGTAATAGTTTCACAGTAAGCAATTAATCTTATTCTTCTGGACCTCATCTGACATAACTCAGCCTATTCCTCAATCTTCGTGAAGCTGCTTACCGCTCCCGGAAATCCTATGACAATCCCTCGACTATAACAGCAACCATTGGAGAATGGTTCAATTTCAACCAGAGTGCATCTGGACAGTCAGACCCTAATATTCAGCCTGAATGTCATACAAGTGAGAACCGGTTCATAGGCCAAAGGACACTCCAGGGGTTAATGGGGTATGAGGACTTTGCAGTGGACCTGCAACACTTTGATGATGCGGACTATAATTCAATGAGTGAGGATTAGGAGGCTTTCTAAAAGAGGATTCCTAAGCCGAAGTTTGATGTACTGTGGCACTGAAGTTTCAAGTAGGGAATTGAAGAGCAGATGCAGGAAGCAGCAGGGTGTTCTTTCGAAGCTCAGTCTCTGGAAAGCCTTTGGGGCATTATAGAACCTTTCCATGTATGGTTTGAACTAGTGTCAATGCATATCCTGTGTATATCACTAAATTAGTTCGAACCCAGTGCCCATATATTTAAGACAATAAAAAATAACCAATTTATTGACTATATAATATCTTTAATTACAATCCCGCCACCATCATTGCACCCCCTACCACTCGTGATGCAGTCACACTGTCCTGAAGAATTACCGCAACAGATTAATACACCACTTCAATTCAAACGGAAACCAGCTCTGCGTGAGCCAAGCTGATAAAAATCACGATGCCTGTGGGGCCTAGCTTTAAAGGAGTTGGAAGCGGAGCTAGCAAAAACGAAGCTCAAATGAAAACAGCTGAGAAAATTGAGGCACTCCAGGCACAGAAGAGGCAACTTTCAAGCGGCAAGAAGTGGAACCTACATATCTCTCAATGTGGTATCCGAACTCCAGTTATTGTATCATCAATTGCAAGCTCTGCCAACAGGGAGAATGATCTGTTCCTCCTGGCAGGCATATTCACCTCACCCTCCATCTCTGAGCTCATCTACCACGTCCCAAGTTAAATTAGACTTGTAATGAAATATCTACCGTTTGCTTTGGGACCTAATCCCTGCAACAGCCAACTTCAGTATGGCGGTATGAGCATGACACCTCATACCATGACATACCTAGTTTACTGCCCTCAATATGACCCGCCATATTCACACAATTGAGTGTGGATTGGATGCATATATTGCATTGACTGACTTTTTGAGTTAAATATTGTTATAAAAGGTATACTCCTGTCGAATCACCAGCCTGACCAGCCAAAATCGAAGTATATATATGTATGATTCATACCTTCAATTCCGGCGTCTAGGGGGTATTTCTCTTGTCGAATTTTGCCAAGAATATCACGTTTGAGGCGAAGGCGGACAATGAATGGACAACTCCACTTGCGGTGGCCCTTTCCGACTGCTTCACGTTAGATACAGAATTACGCAAAAAGAAATTTGAATATCTCTATCAACACTCCTTACTGTTGATCCTCAAATATATGACTGAGCAATGCACTCCTTGTGCAGCTCAGTCTCTTCATGATCATCTGTCGGACATTTGGTTAAAGCGCTATATGAGAACGGTAATAAACTCACCGATGTTTATGCTCGAACTGCGCAGTGTGAAATGCAGACATCGCAAAGGCGCCGTATGCTATTGCGGAAATTGTATCGATTTGAGAAGGATTGAACTAATCTAGTAAATAGAATGAGAGGGAATACGAAGGTGGACGAAAAAGGAATAAAGTTGCTCACGATGCCTGCCACGCTACCACTATCAATTCAATGTAGTTTATTGGGGTCTCTGCCGGGTTTAGCTTGTCCAGAATCCAAACTTCGCAGACATGAAAATGCCAACTATAAACACGGATTTAGAAATTAGTATATTATAAATTCAAAGTAGAACGTATACGTAAGGCTGTCAAGTCACCCACCACTCCACTTCTTTTGCACAACGGATATTAGAACTCTGCTAAAGAATTGGACCTATATTATTTATAATAAATGATAATGAAATTTACCATCGTCAGCTCATCGTTCATCTACCTACGCAATGTTGACGCAGTGTCGCAAATCGGCCGTGTCAGCACCCGGGGGCCGGGGCCCATCCGAACCGAGTAAAATACGAGTTAATATATAATGCTTATGACGAATAGAGTACATACCCATATACCTGCGACGTTCTGAATAGCGTGGATGGATGGACGGATGGACGACTGCGTCGATGCCGAGCAATGTCGGAATCTGTGGGAATAGTCACAAAAAAAAAAATTGAACGAAACTGTTAGAAATTAAAAGGAGTGGATAACCTGAAATTCGTCGTAATATTTGCACGTGTTTTAGTCCATGGCCTGCCAACACCCAAATTCTGAAGGACCAGCTGTGGAGGGTGCAGCTCTAGAAACCGTGGACACTTTTGTTAACTGAATCGTGGGAATGTGTGGGGTAAATCTAACCGTGGAGAAAGCACACTCCAGAATTTACCTCCGTCGAGCATCTCAAAATCCATGACTGCATCCCTCAGCTGTCTTCTCCGTCCTCAAGTCGCTTTTTGTTCCCTAATAATCAGTGCTCATCAAAAAGATCGCTAGGCGGCCATGGTCTGAAATAATGATGGATCAGCAAGATGGCGGAGGGATGCAGAGACGGTGGGCGAGCTTGAAGACGGTGGATGAAGCCGCTGCTAGTGACGTTGACTCGGAACTGCGACCTCCACTCGATGCTGTAAGTTTTTTGAACCTAATGCATGCCTTGTAGCTCATATTTATGTTGTTAGACTGCAACCACGGTCTACCGACCAGACGTCCAGGATCTCATTGCTCGGACCCTCGTGGTTCGACTCCCTCTCGACTCCATGCATCTGGATGAGTTCTCTGAGACCGAATCACGATGTTTTGGAGCGGATGATTTCAGGTCTCGAAACCACGAGTGAAAAGGTGTCGGCGTTTGCGAGTGGTAGTGCGACGACGGCGACGACTCTCTGCAAGCACTAGGAAGGGGTGCACATGTGTTGAGCATTAACGGCGAATACGGAGGAACGTTCATATTTTTTTTAAAGGCGGCTTCTCAGTTACAGGACCTAGAGACGATCTTTGTCGATTTCAATAGCGCAACGGGTGAGAAAGCATTAGCGAGTTCCAGACCCAACACTAAGGTACGTCCCACCCTCAAATTATCCTTTATTCCCTTGTATTAACTTCGTCTCAGCTAATCTGGATCGAAACCCCCACAAACACCACCCTCCACTTTCCCCCAATCACACACATAACTTCCCTAATCTACTCTCTCCCCGCCCCTTAATAGTAATCGACTCGACCTTCCTCTCCCCCTTCTACGTCTCACCCCTCGCCGCGCCCATCTCCGCGGATCTCGCCATCCACTCCATCACAAAATACACCAACAGACACTCCGACGTCCTCATGGGTGCCGTCATCCTCCCCAACGCCTCAACCGCCGAAGCAAACGGCAATATTAGACGAAAGTATCCACCCTTGTCCAGCTTCCTCATCACGGTGCTTTTCCAGTTGTGGCATCGGAAGTCTTTACCCAATGCAACAACACCTCCGAGTTCATTCTCGCTCCACTGACGAGCGACACCGCCAAACGCTCCCCATCAACGCCTGTGTTTTCCCTAATCTGACCTCCGAGTCAATTCTTCTTCGATAATCCTTCCATATGAAGTCATGATAAGATTGTTAGGAGAGAATTTGGGAATGTTGGAGACACGGAGATTCAACGTGCTTGCTTGACGAGGGTCAGGGAGTCACTACCACGTTGTTAAATCGTGAATAGGCATTTCTGCTTATGCACGGAGCATTACAGCTATAATAAAGATGCTATAGTTTTGCAATATAATTTAGTAACTCTTTTGGATGTACCGTCGGTGAGAAGATTTACGGACATGCCAACGGAGTGTCTAGTCAAATCTCAGAAGTTATCATCCACTTCAATTCCACTTAGGTTCTGAGTCCGAAGCACCTAACGCTATAAAAGGAAGAAAAGAAGAAAGAAAGAAAAAATCAGCACAATCTGTAAGATCAAATTAGGACCAGACCTTCTTGCAATAATGTGTCATAAGGCGGGTATCCTTCAGATGCCACGGAGGAGCAGGTATGTCAAAAGCAGCAAACATATTATCTGACTTGTGTTCAGGTCCTCGTTGAACCTGATTGAACGTCTAAAGTGCATAGTACCTTTGTCACGGAAGCTGAACATTGTTCTAAACGACATCCACATAAACGACAACCACTGTATAAAATCTGAGTGATCATCGTCGATGCCGTCCAACTCGTCCCTCTCTGCTCCACATGGATCTCTTCGAGTTAAGTACGCAATGATGTTTCCGTGCAGACCGGATTCTTCATCAAGAATAAGCCAAACTGCATCGGGGGGATACCTGACCCAGAGGCATATGGCAAGGATACATCGCTTCTTCGGCACGAACACAATGGACGAAAGCTGGGGAGGAATTCTCCCTAATATGTTTCCTCCCTCCTTTTTACAGAGCGAGGCATCATAAACCACATCGTCAGGTAAACCAGGCCATACACCAATAATCACGGCTTTGGCTGACCATTCCAGAACCCATAACCTAAACTCCTCGGAAAGATTTGCGCCTTGTTGAAGGAGGGCAACCACATATGCCTCGCGATCGAAATCTCGAAGATTGTCAAGAACCCATGGACGAGTGCGATGGAAGTATTCGCCTTCTATCAATTTAAGGTAGGGGTCTAACAGGAGACGGCGGCAGGATGAATATCCGTCGTAGGGACAATGTTGTGCCATTGACGATAGACGGCTCTTGAGACAATGAGAACTTGGAGTCGAAAATGAGAGAAGTGCTCAAGATAGAGCTGGGTGGGAGCGAAGGGAAGCCTGTCAGCGGTCCTGGAAGGGGAATAACTTTCATGGTTCTTACTGTATAATAATGCAACCCGGTTGGATATGCCGCGAAGAGAGCAAAATTCGCCAATACCTGTCGAATCCGTGGTTAGGCAACGGAGATGGACTTGTTTCGTGGGCAGTGGTTGGAGTTACGCATGTCTTCCGATCGGTCTCATGCTTCCGAGCGCGGCATGAACGCGTGACTGTCACGAATTGCTGCTGCCAAGCTCGATTCTAAAGCCCGCGCAAGCAGCTTCGTCCACCTTGTGACAGTCTCATCCCTTCTTACCTCGAGTATACTCGATCTTGAACGTGAATCGCAATGCATTGGATCACATTTTGCAGGTCTCGAAACGTATGCTGGAAAGGCGTTAGTGTTTGCGAGTGGTAGCGCGACAAGGGCGACGATTGGAGTGATAAAGCTGGCGCGATTCCTCCTTGCGCATCCGATTGTTAAGGAGGTTATCTAGCCCGGTCTTGCGGAGCATCCAGGCCATAACAACGTAGCGAAGATCCTAGCGCCCCACGCGCGCAAGTTCGTCGATGAGTGGGTCCTTGCTGACGAGGCGAAGGAAGGGAATGAGCGGAAGGGCAAAGGCGACTTCCCATTCGGCGGGTGGTCTCGTTTAGGACTGGAAGGGCTGATGCACTGGCAAATGATGGAGCTGCTGAGAGGGTTTTGACGATGACGAGGCTCTTTACGCTTGTGGAGAGGTTGAGAGGCGTGGAGAGTTTGGCAGAATTGCCGGAGAAGATGACGCACGGGGTGAGTGTTCTTCTTTACTATGCTGAACTCCATGAGCTCATTATATGCTACTTACAGAGCATCCCACCCGCTGAACGTCTCGCGCTCGGTATCACGCCCGACCTTGTTCGATTAAGTGTTGGCGTAGAAGACGTCGGTGACTGTGGAACAAGCATTATCGTGGGCCATCAATGGATGGAACAGCGTCACCACCAGCGTGGCCTTTGGCGATTCAGAGTGAAGTTAGAGCAACGAGTCTCCGCTAGATCTTTCATTCATGACATCCGTCCTTGCCTCATCCAATACGTCTTATCTAACTTTCCCATTGTGTATACTCCGTATCTTTATTCCTCACGCATGCATGGGTCCCTGGTCTCTATTGTAGTCTTTATTATCTTGTAAATAAAATAAAATAGATCCGGATATCCGTAATTAATTGAAGACATCCAAAGGTCGAGGCGTCCAGGGGAGTCTAAGTATCAATTGGCGACTCATATTCCGTTAATTTACCGGCTGAAACGTCTTATACTTTCAGCAAGTTCTGTGTGGAGCAATTGATGTCTTTTCTAATCTCCGAATATTTCATCGATCGCTCATGGGCGACTTAATTTCTCGAAGCTCAGGCCACTAGTATTCTTCTCACCTACACAGAAATTCTGAACGCTCCAGCAATCAATATGAGAAAACCAACTGCGATAAATGATATTACAAGACCCTAGTTGATATTTAATTTGTTGGTTACGTGACGTGATCATCAGGAGCAGAGGAGCGACTAAGACGAGCAGCGAGATAAAGTAATGGTGATGTTATCAGAGTCGGTGATGAAGACATGATGAAGACTAATAATACGTGAACGTGACATACAGATCTTGTCGAAGGGGTCCGTGCTACGGCAATGAGGGGATACGAAGTGAGTCACGCTGAGAGCTTAACTGAGACTTCTTGCTGTCTTTGATATACTTTTCATTTCTATCTATAATTAGCCTCTCGCTTCGCGTCTGTATTCAACTAATTCAGGTACACTGTAGGATGTGCGGGATCCCTTTATTATTGCTCTAGCTAATACGTGGATTGTATATGTGATGAAGTGTAGTTTCCGTCTGCTTCGTATGTTGAAATTGATTAATTCAATAATAATTTATGTTTCAAAGAGCATCGCTCTGTTGAGATGGCGTCGAAATTCTCTGGCTGCCAGTGTTGGTCCTGCCGCATCCTACATCGCAAGTTCTAGGTTGTTACTAGAGCAAACGTGTGAGAGTGACGACCTTGAATCGCTAAGCGTTCACTCGGTGGATACTAAGACGGAAACTATCTGATGTGTAGTAATCTCGAGTTCTATGGCAGTGCAATTGGGATTCCAGATGCCTTGATGAGCTCAACTGCGACAGCATTTGACTCCTTTCGATTTCCGGAACCAATCGGAACTCATTTTCTGCATAGTTACGGCTTCAGATAGGGAAGATTGTGGTGGCAGGTGCTGAGGTGAGCACATCAGTAGAATTATAGCTGAGATGGGAGATTTCATTTCATCTGAATCAAAGACTAAAACTGATCACTTGGTGTAGTAGAATTTATAAATGATAGCGGTTGATGAAATAGCAGCTCAGTTCTCGCTCCCTTTTAATGGCCAGCTAGAATCAATGGGTATTACGATAATATCAGGACCTCCATTACAACTTCACCTCCAAGTCACTAACCTTACTTTTATCCTCTTTGAGTCATGTCAGACGATGTGGAATGGGCATATTCATTGTCTATATTGTCGAATACCGTATTTCATATGTATGTTCCTATCTGACAATATATTAGCAGGATAGTTTGCTGAGTGTCTTATTACGCCTTTCAGTCAGATTTACAGATATTTCACCTGTGTAGCATTGACACTGTTGACACACAATTACTTGATTACTTTTGAGGTGAAGTTATCTGATTTCATTCAATTCTCATTCTCACATTGTATTCAGCAAGAGAGGGTATATGTCTGGAAACAAGCCAAGACTTTGCCATTTTACATTTTCCTGGTCCTGCGATATTTTCCGCTTATTGTCTTGATAATTGCATTTGATTTCCAATATGTTCTTCTTCCATGTAAGTCGTTAATGTACAATCATCATGTTCTCTTTCTGGAAGTTATGGTTTTACAGATCCACAATTGGTTCCGCCCAATAGCCTTGGGATAGAGATACTACCACTTAATTGTGAACTTTCAATCATTCGGATAGCCTTGGCGCCAGTAATCACTGCAACCTCCGGAGGTATGGTTCAAATACTGTGACACTAATTCTCACTGGTACTCACTTAGAGTTTCTCCAGTAATTCTTAGTAATTCACAGTTCCATAAGTATAATATAAAGTTCATTTGACTAATATATTGCAACCCAGTGTTACGTGTAAATGCAATCTACAGCCAAGGTATACTGATAATGCTACTTTATCTCCTTCCACACTCTAACTGTTCTTTGGATAATAGAAAAATGGGTTAAATGGGTTGTGGGAGTGGTTTATGTGGGTCAGATAGTAGTTATAATTGTGAGGAATTTTGCCTACTGGTTTTCTATTCAAAATGATGACATGCAGCTCAGACCTTTATATGCGAAAACAATGTTACTTCTATACTCAGTGTCAACATTGTTACTTCTATGCTTGTCATTCAGGGTCCCTGCCAACCAATAGACGAGTTCCTGGAGCTTAATCCTGGCAGTGAGTACACCATAATTGCATGGATTTCAAAGAAGACACTCCCTTTCTTACACTATATTTAAGGTCTACTTGCAATACTCCTCTCTTCAATCAGCTTTGACCTAGTAATAGTTTACCTCACATTAAGGAAGGGTCTTGAAGTGAGGGCAAAAGAAACTGGCAGCACTTTACTCAAAGTACTTGTTCAGGGGGGTAACCTATATTTCATGTAAGCCAATCTGGATTCCGATGCAAATTATTTATTATTACACTATTGCTTTAACAGGTCTCTTTTTTTGGTGAATCTCATAAATGTGATCCTCATTGCTTTGACATTGAAGACATTTGATCACGGACCAGGAGTTAAAAGGTTCCTATGGATTGGTGTAAGAGCTCTATAAATCAACCCACCTTGAAGTTACTAATAACAACTGCCATTCTTTTTTAGGACTATATTGGGAACATAAATGTTCAATTAACATCCGTGTATGCCTTTCCTTTTCCAATAAACATTTTCCATATTTTTTTCACTAACTCTGCTCTATTATTGGCAGTATAACCTCTGTAATAGTTTCACAGTACGTAATTGGTCTTATTCTCCTGAACCTCATCTGACATAACTGCCTCAGCCTATTCCTTGATCTTCGTGAAGCTGCTTACCGCTCCCATAAATCCTATGACAATCCCTCGGCTATAACAGCAACCGTTGGAGAATGGTTCAATTTCAACCAGAGTACATCTGGACAGTCAAACCCTAATATCCAGCCTGAATCTCGTATAGGGGAGAACCGGTCCATAGGCCAAAGGACACTCCAGGGTATAATGGGGTATGAGGACTTTGCAGTGGACCTGCAACACTTTGACGATGGGGACTATAATTCAATGAGCGAAGAGAGGCTTTCTTAAAAAAAGAGGATTTTGAAGTTGGGTTTGATGTATCATAGCACTGAATTTTCAAGTAGGGAGTTGAAGAGCAGGTACAGGAAGCTGCAAGGAATTCTTTAGAAGCTCAGTCTCTCCAGAGCTTTTGGGGCATTACAT
>KN837247.1:139364-159891 GCA_000827215.1 Sphaerobolus stellatus SS14 | reverse complement strand
GCATTTGACTTAATTGTTTGTAAGACTTCCTTCCGCTTTCGTTCATGGACTTATAGTATATAAGTACATGTATCTTAACTAGTTTTCTCCAGTCGGAAATTAGCTCCTTAGATCTTTAACACCCTAGTCCCTTCGCTTATAGACCTTAGTGTATATCCTTCCTATACTCGAGCCTAGTGCTCATTCGTCTCTATATACTTCAGACCTCTATTACCTCCGAACCGAATACGACCTTCAGAGATCAACTCCGAACTTCATCTCGAACCTTTGATCTTACTCCGAAGTCCTACTTCGTTCGGGACTTCGTTCGGACACTTCGTTCGGAACTTCGGTATTCGAATCCGCTCTTATATTGTTGGTTCTAATCTGTTCCAAATTAAGGACACGTACAGTTCGAGACGGCGCAACCCACGACGTTGAAGCCAAGTCCTTCGGTTCTAACCCTTCGTTCTTTAGTGTGACTTCGTCCGTTACTTCGGTCACGCTTCGGAACCCTTCGTTAGGATCAGCCCGTAACAGGTAGCGAACCCTTGCACGCTAAGCATGCCCTGTTTGATGAAATCAAACTTGTTAGATGCTTCACATCTAGCCAATGACGGAATATACTGGCCATAAAGGCCAGTCACAACTTGTTCCTAGTCCATGGGAGTACCTTGGTACTTCCTGGGTTCAACTGTTTTGTCGAACCATTCGAGGGCTTTGCCCTCTAATCTTGTTCCTAAGAACGAGACCTGATACTTATATGCATCAGGGCCTAGCATGCTATGCATGTCTAGCCATTGTAGGAGACCTTTGACAAAGGTCTCGAGAGCTTCAAAGCTCTGTTCCCCACTATATTTGTTGGGGGGGAGTCACTTTGACTCCAGCTTTGGCCAATGGAGATTTCTCCATTGTTGTATGTACGTTTTGGTCAAGCATATACTTGACCATTCATACGAGAGCATTATCGCTCTCATTGTTGGACATATCTAGTATGTCCCTATCGTCTGGCTGTTGGAAGGGTACCGACCCTTCCCAACGATTCCTGACAGTGGTTTCACTGTCAGTGTCATTATCCTCAATGCCATTGAAGGGAGCATATTGTATACTCTTATGGGGTTTATCCTGTATCTCAGTTTCCCTAGCATCCTCGCTAAGTTGGATTGAGTGAAGTTGATCCTTCGGATTTAACAATCCGGCTTTACTCAACCTAGTAATCGCTTGTACTCCATATGAGTACTTTGGGCTGCTGTGACCACCTGGTTAAGGTGGCCGGCCGGTGCTTGGTCAGCATATAGTCGTTCTAGAACAACAGTCTTGGCCAATAGCTCAGCTCGAGCTTTGCCAAGCGCTTGCTTGGGGTCGGATCTATTATTAGATCCATCAGTTGATTGTATCAACTCGGGGTCAACATTATGTTGACCATTTGTTGATTCTTCATTGATGTTTGACCAATTGCTTGGTCATTCAGGATGAGGCTCAAAGTCCTCATTATTATGATCCTTGGGAGGATCCCTAGGGTGAATGCTTGACTTGCCCTTGGCAATAGTCAAGTATTTCTCCCTGACCACGATTGGTTGTGTTCACAAGGTTCTAGTCCTTGCCTCGAGAGCACTATTGCTCTCATTGGTTTTTGCCAATAATTGAGCCACTTGATGGCTCATGTTGTGGATGGTTTTTACTTCATCCATGTGCTCATTAATAGTATTGAGCATTTCTTGAATTTGGTCGCCAAGCGCCAATTCCTCGGGGTCTGGATCAGCTGAGGCCGATCATTCACTTAGCTCAGAGTAATCTGAGTAAGTTTTAGGGAGGAGTGGGTCTCTGCTCCCTTCGTGAGGGCTAGGTGTTTGAGTAGGGTCCTCAGATGTTCCCTGTTCACTCACCGGTTGGGTGAGCTGGTCAGTGACACAGGTGCTCCATGTTGTAGGACGAATTGTATTCGTCTCCGAGGCGGCTGACACTGCCTGACTGGGATCTAGGGTGGGACCATTCCCACCTGTGACGTTAGACGTGCTGCCACTGTCAACAGCATCACTGGTCCCTGCAGGGACCTTGTCACTGGTCTTCTTCTTTGGGGCCATTGGAATGATAGTTCATTCCAGATATTCGTAGTGAATAGTTTTTGATGTATAAGTCAAAAAAGTGTAAAGACTAGGTCTTTACCTTGTTTTAGTTTATCACACCTGTAGAGTAACTGTTTACAATAATATGTATTCAGCTACTGAAAGTACAGGTATAAGTGACAACTGGTTGGTGCTAGTCGTCAACCCAGAATATATATACTATAAGCTTACATAAGGTACTATATACTTTATGTAATAATGATATTATGTAACTAGGTGGACGCATATATGCATCCATAAGAGTCCATAATGAGTTAGAGTAATTGACACAAAGTCAATTCATTGTATGTACTAATATATACAAGAGACGCATATATGTGTCTCATTAGTGACTCGGGGTATAAGTAAGGATCCCTTACATTAAACCAGCTTCATGCAAATGCGTATTCTGGTCTAATTGGAAATGTATATGTGCTTCCCTTGCAGCCTCCGGAAGCGCCTCTTCAGGTGCTTCTTCATATAAAAGGGTGTTAACCTTTTCTTCAGCCATCTTGAATTGTAGCTCAAGGGCTCTACAGCTACGGCGTGTGGCCTTATTACTAAGGTCGCTCCAGTACTGGGCATTGGCATCCAGTGCTGTCATAGAATGAGAGACAATAGTAATACTATCTATATCAGAATGCAACTTGTCTTTAATAGTTACTAAGTTAGTTTCTTTTATCTCTTCTCTCAAAGCATTCATATCAATGCTTTATGTTTCTTTTATTGAATGTCGGGAACACTCAATTGAGTCAGGTATTCCCTGAATAGCTTGCAGAACAGATATATTATTTCTGTTGCTATTATTAACACTCACCGGCTCACACTGAGTGTTAGTTGAAGACACATTGTGTCTTGATTTATGTTGCATGGACTCTTGGAAGTTTGCACTCGTGTCCTCAGTCACACATATGTCATGTGCTCGGTGCATGCATGACTGATTAGTCATGTGTTCATCACATTTTTCACGTGCATACACTGTATGCATGTCATGAGCATGTTGTGGCTGTGAGTCCTCACTCTGCTCACTTGGAGCAGAGCTGTGAATATTCTTTTGAATATTCAATGGGCTAGGTGATGGGGAATTCTCATCGCCTTCATATCCTTTGCGAGATTGGTACAATCTCGTGCATTCTTCCTGTCACGTCCCAGTGACTAGGACATTTGTAGCGCCTTGTGTTACTATTTGCTCGGTAGCAGCCTTAGCAGCTGCTTTGTCATGAGTCCAGTTATTCCGGGCTCAATACCCAGAAGACTTTCACTTAGGGACTAAAAATATGTCCTTCATCATTGGGGACATTCTATTCATAGATGTCCTGATCTGGTTGAACACAGTGTTCAACCACTCAGTAGCCTCCATGGCTTCCACTAATACAATCTCACCATTTTCCTTGAGATACATCAAATCAACATACTCTTTTTGGAGTGTGCTTAATTGACTAGCTTTAATAGTAAAGCTACCATCCTCATTTTCCATACCTCCTTCATCAGGGGCCCCATCGAGGTTGTGCCCTGAATCTGAACTGGAAATGATTCCCCAAGGGGATTCTCAACCTTGAGTGGCTGTGCCCAAAGCTTTAGCCACTCGTGATAGGCGTTGACTGGGCATAGATAACCTGGCAGCACCTGCCGCACCAATGGGTGACTGTATCCTTGCAGGTACAGTCTGGGGTCCATGCACTCTCACATTTGGGTCACTTGGGTGTTCCTTAGCAAACACCTTTGCACTCTGTTGGGGGTCAACAGAGGATGGTGGGGAAGGATCTGTCAGCTCCCCTGAGGTGAGTCCTGGAATGGGCTCATCCTCTCCTACAGCTTGAGCTGACAGCTCCTCTGCCAGCTTGCAACTACAATGAGTAGTCATTGTAGTCTATATTACTTGTATTACTACAAATAATATGGTTGAGACAAGTTCTTAACTTATGGTGCTTCCGTGTACATGTTGATTTGCCCAAAGTACTACCACACAACTCTGTTGTGTGTTAAATACTCAGAAATTTCGGGAGAAAGTTAAAAAAGATATAATGGTTTACACCTTATATCACACAGTACTAACTGAACTCAAGATTTATTGAGTATATAGATAGTACAATATGTGCGGAGTAAAGATGATTGCCGGTGCCTAATGCACAGGCATGCTAATCGCAAACCGCTGTGGACACTTATGGTGTCCACACTACTTATTATATAGCATATATGTACTTAATACATTATATACAATATATACAATATAGATATAATATAACAGTATTAAACTGTTACAATTAGGATGCTCCATGGTTGAACATTTGGCCTAGAAATGTAGACTAAAAAACCAATGCTTTGCAGGCATTTGTTTATTTATATGGAGTTGTTGATGTGAATAATGGAAGCTAAATCACCATTGCATGAAGCATCTGTTAATTTGATGGGGGATGTTGCATGCTCTTTGAGATTCTGAAAAAGTCATAAATGGTGTGTGTAATGGTTTACTTAGTCCAGGTCTATCTTGACAGCCCTAACCCAATAAGATGGCACCCTTTGACTATATTCAACAGATTCCCATTCCCTTTCATCATATAAAAACCAATGTATTGAGTGATCCGGTGTGCTTGCATCCAGTATGCAGTGGTATGTCCAACCTGTGACTGCAACTGAATATATGCTGAAATTGAAGGATTGGAAATGGCTACTTGCTCCAATATTTCTGTGAAAGGGAAATGATAGTTTAAATGATGTGAATATGCAGACACCTTCCTGGGGAGAATTGGAGAGTTGTCCATAATTTGTTGAATGTGGTGCGGGAGGGGAGGTAGGGGTGGAACAATACAGCAACCATTATTACAACAAAATGTTTTTAGTTCACCCTTGAGGAGTAATGCACCACAATGTCTGCATGTTCTATTCCAGTAATTGATGAATTCAGAGTTACACCTCCTTCTCTGGTAGCTTTGCTTGAATGCAATCCACCAAGGGATATGCTCATTCATCAGACTTGAGCTTCTTTCAGAGTCAACACTGGTGGATCTTCTATTTCAGGTAGGATTTAGTTGCTGATTATTGGGCCAGCTCTTCATTGTCTTGCAGCAACATGTTGCTGTTCTTGGTATTGTTCAGCTTGATGTCTTCATCTTGCTCTCATATGGTCTTATTTGTGCATTAAGGACATTTAGTCATAATGTGGAGACATTCCCTTCCAATGTGTACTTATGTTTCTTCAAGTCAGATCTTAGATGCAGCAATATCAAGAGCACACTATTGTAATTTTATTGAAAAAGAAAAACTTCTATTCAGAAAAATACCAATTATGTCCTACCCTATTCTACTCTCTGGTCTTCTCCTCCTTGCTTCCTTAATTCTGGCCCACTGTCTTTTCACTTTTTTGCTTTTTCAGAGTCAGAGTATTCGGAGAATCTTTTGGACCATCCTCCTTCACAAGGTCGACAGGAGTGAGCACTCTCTTGCGTGATGTAGACGGGGATTTGTTGTCAATGAAGGGATCATCTGTTAACCAACTTGAAGTAGTTGAACTTTGCCAGCCTAATACATATAAACTGAATATCTGGGGAACAATGTTAACTGCACAGATCACATACCTTTTATAAAAGAACATTTGACAGTGCTTCATTTGGCTCCAGGGAAGTGATGTCAACAACATCGGCTTGGATATAAGCAACACTGTTGGTATCTTTCACTCTAGATCCAGTTATTACACCCGTAACCTGACATAATGCGTTGGACGACGGCATGAGTTATACTAATAAAAGGTGCAATGAGGTGTTGTCATCCTTCCAACTTTGAAATCTGGTAAATTAATATGTAACTGATGACAGTATTGAATGAGAGACGTCATGCTTACACTCCAAATGTCAACTTGAAAATCCAATAGGTTGCACTCTATGTCCTCCGGGATATCAGTTGTAGGCTGTATTGTTGCCATTTTCCCATAAATATAGTAGCAAGATCCTTCACTGAGAGGCGGGTTGTCGGGTTGCAGATAATAGAAAAGGAGAGTCGTGATCGTGTTAGAGACCATCCTTATCACGACCAATTGGGAACTCAGCACTAGTGCAAATAATCTGATAGGTGCTAGAGGTATTCAACTGTTCGATGTGAAAGACAGGGGCAATGCCAGATATAATGGCAGAGCCCGAATAGGTGGCTGATCGAAGAATTGTGGACATTTGGGCAGGTTGGGTGAAGAATCGAAATAGAAACATGAATTTATGTAGGAAAATCTGAACAATTTGGTAATAGTGGGAAGAATATGTTAGAAAGCGTCTGAATAAGCATGTCCTTTTTTACTTATTCATCATAGGAAAATCTAGATCAGTCGTCATTGGAAAGATTTATTGGAACTTAAGAATCTTCAAAATGGCTGTAGTAAGAGAGAAAAAGCGCGGATCATACTAACTGACAATAAGCATATTTAGAATTTGAACAGAACTGAGGACGTTAGCCACCATTAGGTACATTACAAAGAAATTCTAGAAAATTCCTCGAAGATAGCGGAAAAATCTACGGGAGAAGTAAAATTTAATGTCAAAAAGCTATTTGAAAAGTCAAACGACTCAACATTGATTGTGAAAAGGATGCCACAGCGGAGGGAATGATATTTAACGAAAAAAACGGGCCTGTTGAGGAAGGGAAAGAACACGTCGACGCTCCCTTAGTCATGCTACGTCAGGGGGACCGGTAGCCGAGAGTCAAATGCGGATCGTCACTACTGATTGTAAAGAAAAGACGGCAAGATAAAGGGAACGGATGGAATTTACAGCCTAACTAAAATAAGCGGTGGACTGACGTGTGAAACTCAATCTAATCCTAATATTTTCAGATGTTTCAAGGAGTATTGCTGTGTCGAGATGGTGTCGGAATTCCCCAGCAGTTGGTACACCCGCACTTTCTATTCTGCTACTAAGTATAGCATACATGTGAGAGCGATGACCTAGAATTGGTCTGTGTTCGCTCAGTGGATAGTAAGACGGAAATATATGATGTGCAGTGGAGCCAGCCTGTGGAGCGCGAGTTCTATGGCAGTGCAATTGGGATTCCAAATGCCTTTTGAGCTCAACGGCGGCAAGATTTGGCTTCCGGAACCAATCGGAACCCATTTCCTGTATAAATAGTTACGGCTTCCGATAGGGAACATTGTGGTGGCAAGTGCTGAGGTGAGCGCATCAGTAAAATTATAGTTGGGGTGGGAGATCACATTTCGTCTGAATGGAAGGCTAAAACTAATCACTTGGCATAGTAAAGTTTATAAATGATATCATTGATGAAATAGCAGCTCAGTTCTCATTCCCTTTTAATGGCCAGCTAGACGTAACGGGTATTACGGTAATCTCAGGACATCCGTTATAACTTCATCTCCAAGTCACAAACCTTGTTTTTATCCTCTATGGGTCATGTCACTACATACCTATATGATGATGCTATATCACCTCCATTGCCGAATACATTATTTCATATGTATGTTCCAATCTGACAATATATTAGCAGTATATTTTGCTGAGTGTCTTATTACACTTTTCAGTCAGATTTACAGATATTTCACCTGTGTAGCATTGACACTGTTGATATACAATTACTTGATTACTTTTGAGGTGAAGCCTTCTGATTTCAATGCTATTCTCATTCTCATATTGCATTCAGCAAGAGAGGGTGCATGTCTGGAAACAAGCCAAGACTTTGCCATTTTACATTTTCCTGGTCCTGCGATATTTTCCCCTTATTGTCTTGATAATTGCATTTGATTTTCACTATGTCCTTCTTGCATGTAAGTCGTTAATATACAATCATCATGCTCTCTTTCTGAAAGTTATGATTGTACAGATTCACGATTGGTTGCACCCATAGTGCTAATACCAAATAATCGTGAACTTTCAACCATTCGGATAGCCTTGGCGCCAGTAATCACTGCAACCTCCGGAGGTATGGTTCAAATACTATGATACTAATGTTCATTGGCACTCACTCAGAGTTTCTCCAGTAATTCTTAGTAATTCACAGTTCCATAAGTATGATATAAATCACATTTGACTAATATACTGTAACACAGTCCTACGTGTAGATGCAATCTATAGCAAAGGTATAGAAAATGGTACTTTGTCTCCTTCCACACTCTAACTGTTCTGTGGATAATAATAGAAAAATGGGTAAAATGGCTTGTGAGAGTGGTTTATGCAGGTCAGATAGGAGCTACAATTGTGAGGAGTTTTGCCTATTGATTTTCTATTCAAAATGATAACATGCAACTCAATTCTCTCTATATGAAGACAACAGGGTTCCAGGTTTTCCTGAAGTATGCCAACCAATTGTGGAGTTGCAGCTGAAAAGTCCCAACAGTGAGTACAACATAGTTGCATAGATTTCAAAGAAGACACTCCCTTTCTTACACTGTATAAAGGCCTACTTCCATTATCCCTCTCTGCAATCAGCTTCGACCTAGTAATATTTTACCTCACATTAAGGAAGGGTCTTGAAGCAAGGGCAAAAGAAACTGGCAGCACTTTACTGAAGGTACTTGTTCGTGGGGGTAACCTATATTTCATGTAAGTCTATCTAGATTCTGATGTAGATTATTTATTATTACACGATTGCTTTAACAGGTCTCTTTCTTTTGTGAATTTCTTAAATGTGCTCCTCATTGCTTTGACAGTGAAGACATTCGGCCTAGAGTGGGGATTTAATTCTGTTTTCCCATGGATTGGTGTAAGAACTCTATAAATTAACTCACCTTGAAGTTACTAATAACAACTTCCATTCTTATTCAGGACTATATTGGGAACATAAATGTTCAATTAACATCTGTGTATGCCTTTCCTTTTCTAATAAACATTTTCCATATTTTTTCACTCACTCTGTTCTATTATTGACAGTATAACCTCTGTAATAGTTTCACAGTATGCAATTGATCTTTTTCTCCTGAACCTCATCTGACATAACCAACTCAGCCTATTCCTCGATCTTCGTGAAGCTGCTTACCGCTCACATAAATCCTACAACAATCCCTCAGCTATAACAGCAACTGTTGGAGAATGGTTTAATTTCAACCAGAGTGAATCTGGACAATCAGACCCTTCCGGTCCTAATATCCAACCTGGGTCTCATACAAGAGAAAATCAGTTCATAGGCCAAAGCACACTCCAGGGTTTAATGGGGTATGAGGACTTTGCAGTGGACCTGCAACACTTTGATGATGGGGACTATAATTCAATGAGTGAGAATAATGAAGCTCTCTAAAAAAGGATCTCGAAGTCGAAGTTTGATGTATCGTGGCACTGAAGTTTCAAGTAGGGAATTGAAGAGCAGATGCAGGAAGCAGCGGGGAATTCTTTCGAAGCTCAGTCTCTGCAAAACCTTTGTAGCATTATGGAACCTTTTTATGTATAATTTGAACTATCAATGCATATTCCGTGCATATAACTAAAGTATTTCGACTCTAGTGCCCATATATTTTAGATAATCAAAAAAAACTAATTCATTTACTATATACTATCTCTAATTACAATCCTGCCACCATCATTGCACCCCTACCACTCGTGATGCAGTCACACTGTCCTCAAGAATCACCGCAACAGATTAATACACCACATCAATTCAAACGGAAACCAGCTCTGCGTGAGAAGAGCAGATAAAACTCACGATGGCTGTGAAGCTTAGCTTTAAAGGAGTTGGAAGCGGAGCTAGCAAAAATGAAGCTCAAAAGGAAACAGCTGAGCAAATCGAGGCCCTCCAGGCACAGAAGAAGCAACCTTCAGGCGGCAAAAAGTGGAACCTACATATCTCTCAATGTGGTATCCGAACTCCAATTATTGTATCGTCAATTGTAAGCTCTGCCAACAGGGAGAATGATCTGTTCCTCCTGGCAGACAAATTCACCTCAGCCTCCATCTCTCAGAACTCATCTACCACGTCCCAAGTCAAATTAGACTTGTAATGAAATATCTACCGTTTGCTTTGGGACCCCAATCCCTGCAACAGCCAACTTCAGTATGGTGATATGAGCATGACACCTCGTACCATGACATACCTAGTTTACTGCTCTCAATATGACCCGCGATATTCACACAATTCAGTGTGGATTGGATACATATATTGCATCGACTGACTTTTGAGCTTAATAATGTTGTAAAAAGAATATACTCCTATCGAATCACCAGCCTGACTAGCAAAAATCGAAGTATATATATGTATGATTCATACCTTTAATTCCGGTGTCTAGGGGATATTTCCGGGAGAGAAAGCGAAAAATTAGACTTGCAAGTCTGGGTTAGCAAGCGGGGACCTCTGATGCGGAAGAGCAGCGTACCTAGCACGGAGGGTTTGGAAGCGGCAGGAGAAAACAGCGGATCAGCCTTTCCCCGCTTTAAGTATCTGCCCCCGGCGATCCTACGAGGGGGAGCCTTCCAGTGGCTGCCAATCGCACGCCCTCAGCTCCACCTCGAACCCGAGGAGAGGCGCGGCGGTGGGAGAAAAAGGGGAGAGAGGTTGACGCGGCCTCGTCGATGTGGAGGCAGAAACTGATGCTGGGTGACTCCTCGGGCTTGCCCTGTGTAAATGGGATTTAAACTCGAGTTATAATAAATGATAATGAAATTCACCATCGTCAGCTCATCGTTCATTTACCTACGCAATGTTGACGCAGTGTCGCAGATCGGCCGTGTCAGCACCCGGGGGCCGGAGCCCATCCGAACCGAGTAAAATACGAGTTAATATATAATGCTTATGACGAATAGAGTACATACCCATATATCTGTGACGTTCTGGATAGCGTGGATGGATAGATGGATGGATGACTGCGTCGATGCCGGGCAATGTCGGAATCTGGGGGAATAGTCACAAAAAAAAATCGAACGAAACTGTTAGAAATTAAAAGGAGTGGATAACCTGAAATTCGTCGTAATATTTGCACGTGGTTTAGTTCATGCTCGCTTGCGGAAACCCAAATTCTGAAGAACCAGCTGTGGAGGGTGCAGCTCTAGAAACCGTGGACACTTTTGTTAACTGAATCGTGGGAATGTGTGGGGTAAATCTAACCGGGGAGAAAGCACACTTCAGAATTTACCTCCTTCGAGCATCTCAAAATCCATGACTGCATCCCTCAGCTGTCTTCTCCGTCCTCAAGTCGCTTTTTGTTCCCTAATAATCAGTGCTCATCAAAAAGATCGCTAGGCGGCCATGGTCTGAAATAATGATGGATCAGCAAGATGGCGGAGGGATGCAGAGACGGTGGGCGAGCTTGAAGACGGTGGATGAAGCCGCTGCTAGTGACGTTGACTCGGAACTGCGACCTCCACTCGATGCTGTAAGTTTTTTGAACCTAATGCATGCCTTGTAGCTCATATTTATGTTGTTAGACTGCAACCACGGTCTACCGACCAGACGTCCAGGATCTCATTGCTCGGACCCTCGTGGTTCGACTCCCTCTCGACTCCATGCATCTGGATGAGTTCTCTGAGACCGAATCACGATGTTTTGGAGCGAATGATTTCAGGTCTCGAAACCACGAGTGAAAAGGTGTCGGCGTTTGCGAGTGGTAGTGCGACGACGGCGACGACTCTCTGCAAGCACTAGGAAGGGGTGCACATGCGTTGAGCATTAACGACGGATACGGAGGAATGTTCATATATTTTTTAAAAGCGGCTTCTCAGTTACAGGACCTAGAGACGATCTTTGTCGATTTCAATAGCGCAACGGATGAGAAAGCATTAGCGAGCATCAGACCCAACATCAAGGTGCGTCCCACCCTCAAATTATCCTTTATTCCCTTGTATTAACTTCGTCTCAGCTAATCTGGATCGAAACCCCTACAAACACCACCCTCCGCCTTATCCCAATCGCACACATAACCTCCATAATCTACTCTCTCCCCGCCCTTTAATAGTAATCGACTCGACCTTCCTCTCCCCCTTCTACGTCTCACCCCTCGCCGTGCCCATCTCCGCGGATCTCGCCATCCACTCCATCACAAAATACATCAACAGAAACTCCGATATCCTCATGGGCGCCGTCATCCTCCCCAACACCTCAACCGCCGAAGCAAACGACAATATTAGACGAAAGTATCCACCCTTGTCCAGCTTCCTCATCACGGTGCTTTTCCGGTTGTGGCATCGGAGTCTTTGCTCAATGCAACAACACCTCCGAGTTCATTCTCGCTCCACTGGCGAGCGACACCGCCAAACGCTCCCTATCAACGCCTGTGCTTTCCCTAAGTTGACCTCCGAGTCAATTCTTCTTCGATAATCCTTCCATATGAAGTCATGATAAGATCACTAGGAGATGACTTGGGAATGTTGGAAACACAGAGATTCAACTTGCTTGCTTGACGAGGGTCAGGGAGTCACTGCCACGTTAAATCTTGAACAGGCATTTCTGTATATGCACGGAGTATTACAACTATAATTATGATGCTGTATTTCTGCATGCAATTTAATCTATTAATTCTTTTGGATGCACTGTCGGTGAGATGATCCGTGGACATGCCAACAGAGTGTCTAGTCGAAACTCAGAAGTTATCATCCACTTCAATTCCACTCAGGTTCTGAGTCCAGAGCATCTAAAGCTACAAAAGAAAAGAAAAGAAGAAAGAAAGAAAAATCAGCACAATCCGTAAAATCAAATTAGAACCAGACATTGCAATAATGTGTCATAAGGCGGGGTATCCTTCAGATGCCACGGAGGAGCAGGTATGTCAAAAGCAGTAAACATATCATCTAACTTGGGTTCAGGTCCTTGTTGCACAGTCTGAAGTGCATAGTACCTTTGTCATGGAAGCTGAACATTGTCCTAAACGACATTCACATAAATGACAACCACTGTACAAATTTCGAGTGATCATCGTCGATGCCGTCCAACTCGTCCCTCTTTACTCCATACATACCTCCTTGAGTTGAGCACGTAATGAAGTTTCCGTGCAGACCGGATTCTTCATCGAGAATAAGCCAAACTGCATCAGGGGGATACCCGACCCAGAGGCATATGGCAAGGATACATCGCTTCTTCGGCACGAACACAATGGACGAAAGCTGGGGAGGAATGATCCCCAATATGTTTCTTCCCTCCTTTTTACAGATCGAGGCATCATAAACCACATCGTCAGATAAACCAGGCCATACACCAATAATCACGGTTTTGGCTGACCATTCCAGAACCCATAACCTGAGCTCCTCGGGAAGATTTGCGCCTTGTTGAAGGAGGACAGTCACATATGCCTCGCGATCGAAACCTCGAATGGACGAGTGGAATGGAAGTATTCGCCTTCTATCAATTTAAGGTAGAGGTCTCACAGGAGACGGCGAGCAGGATGAATATCCGCCGTAGGGACAATGTTGCGTCATTGAAGATATATGGCTCTTGAGATAATGAGAGCTTGGAGTGTAAATGAGGGAAAGACTCAAGATAGAGCTCGGTGGGAAGCGAAGGGAAGCTTGTCAGCGGTCCTGGAAGGGTAATAACTTTCATGGTCTTACTATATAATAATACAACCCGGTTGGATATGCTGCGAAGATGGCAGAATTTGTCAATACCTGTCGAATCCGTGGTTAGGCAACGGAGATGGACTTGTTTCGTGGGCAGTGGTTGGAGTTACGCATGTCCTCCGATCAGTCTCATGCTTCCGAGCGCGGCATCAACGCGTGACTGTCACGAACTGCTGGCTGCCAAGCTTGATTCTAAAGCCCGCGCAAGCAGCTTCGTCCACTCTAGTGACAGTCTCGTCCCTTCTTGCCTCGAGTATACTCGGTCTTGAACGCGAATCGCGACGCATTGGATCACATTTTGCAGGTCTCGAAACGTATGGTGGACAGGCGTTGGTGTTCGCGAGTGGTAGTACGACAACGGCGACGATTATGCAAGCACTAGGGACGGGCACGCATGTGTTGAGCATTAACGATGCATATGGAGGAACGTTCAGATATATGTCGAAGGTGGCTTCCCAGTTACAGGGATTGGAGACAACCTTTGTCGATTTCGATAGCGCGACATTAGACCAAACACACGGGTTCGGCCTCCTTCACATTCCCGTTTATTCCCTTGTATTAACTTATCCTCAGCTAATGTAGATCGTAACCCCCACAAACCCCACCCTCCGCCTCCCCAATCGCACACATAACTCCTTAATCCAATCTCTCCCCGCCGCTTCCCGTCCCTTAATAGCCATCAACTCCACCTTCCTCTCCCCCTTCTACGTCTCGCCCCTCACTGTGCCCATCTCCGCCGTCCTCTTCGTCCATTCCATCACAAAATACATCAACGGCCACTCCGACGTCCTCATGGGCGCCTTCATCCTCCCCAACGCCTCCACCGCCCAAGCAAATGACAATAAAGAAACCATCGACGCGCTATATACCCGACTGTAGTTCTGTAGAATACGCATGGTGCTGTGCCTGGCGCGTTTGATGCGTGGCTTGCGCTGCGTGGGGCTAAGACTTTATCGTTACGCATGAAGGAACACGGACGGAGCGATAAAACTGGCGCGATTCCTCCTTGCGCATCCGATTGTTAAGGAGGTTATCTACCCCGGCCTTGCGGAGCATCCAGGCCATAACAACGCAGCGAAGATCCTGGCGCCGCACGCGCGCAAGTCTGTCGATGAGTGGGTCCTTGCTGACGAGGCGAAGGAAGGGAATGAGCGGAAGGGCAAAGACGACTTCCCATTCGGCGGATGGTCTTGTTTAGGATTGGAAGGGTTGGTGCACTGGTAGATGATGGGGCTGCTGTGAGGTTCTTGACGCGGACGAGGCTCTTTACGCTTGTGGAGAGTTTGGGAGGTGTGGAGAGTTTGGCAGAGTTGCCGGAGAAGATGACGCACGGGATGAGTGTTCTTCTTTACTATGCTGAACTCCATGAGCTTATTATATGCTACTTACAGAGCATCCCACCCGCTGAACGTCTCGCGCTCGGTATCACGCCCAACCTTGTTCGGTTAAGTGTTGGCGTAGAAGACGTCGATGACTTGATTGCTGATGTGGAACAAGCATTATCGTGGGCCATCAATGGATGGGATAGCGCCACCACCAGCGTGGCCTCCGGCGATTCAGAGTGAAGTTAGAACAACGAGTCTCCGCTAGATCTTTCATTCATGACATCCGTCCTTGCCTCATTTAATACGTCTTATCTTACTTTCCCAAAGTGTATACTCCGTATCTCTATTCTTCACGCATGCTTAGGTCTCTGGTCTCTATCGTAGTCTTTATTATCTTGTAAATAAAATAAAATAGATGCGGATATCCGTAATTAATTGAAGACATCCAGAGGTTGAGGCATTCAGGGGAGTCTAAGTATCAATTAGTGACATATATTCCGTTATGTAATTTAGCAGCTGGAACATCTTAAAATTCCAGCAAGTTCTGTGTGGGGCAATTGATGCCTTTTCCAATCTCCGAATATTTCATCGATGACTCATGGGCGACTTAATTTCTCAAAGCTCAGGCTCAGGCCACTACTATTCTTCTCGCCTACACAGAAATTCTGGTCGCTCCAGCGATCAATATGAGAATGAACCAACTGCGATAAATAGTATTACGAGAAGATCCTAGTTGATATTTAATTTGTTCGCCTGAGTGCATTACGTGACGTGATCAACAGGAGCAGACGAGCGATTAAGACGAGCAGTGAGATAAATATGTAATGGTGATGTTCTAAGGGTCAGTGATGACGACTTGATGAAGACTAAGAATATGTGAACATGACATAAAGATCCTTTTGAAGGGATCCGTGCTATGGCAATGAGGGGATACGAAGTAAGTCACGGCGAGAGCTTACAACTCACAAGAGGTCTACTTCAGTCAGTCACTCGGCACAGTCTAACTTAGGCTACACCGGGGGAAGTGGAGTTGTTCTAAGGTAGCGGAACGTTAAATCCAGCATACCTTAGCGCCTGTCGGCTATTATTCGGGTTAGGGTTAGCGCTTATGTAAGCGCCCAACTTTTCGGAATCAGAGGTCGCCCGCATAGGGTTTAAGGGTTTAGGTTACCTGGGTGGTAATGACAAGTATATAGACCAGGATCAAAAAAATTAAATACAGTCATTTTTAACACCATTCTATGCCCAAGGATGAGGTGTCGTGAGCTTGGATGTGAAGGTCGGTTCGATCACTTCGCGTCCGAGTCTGGATCCAGCCATTTCAGGTTCACTGTAGGATGTGCATTGGTCTAGCTAATACTTGGGTTATAGACGATAAAGTGCCGTTTCGGTATGCTTAGTTTTTCTCATTACTAATTTATGTTTCAAGGAGCATTGCTGTGTCGAGATAGCGTCGGAATTCCCCGGCGGTTGGTACACCCGCGCTTTCTATTCTGTTACTAAGTATAGCATACATGTGAGAGCGATGACCAGGAATTGGTCCGTGTTCGCTCGGTGGATAGTAAGACGGGGAATATCTGATGTGCAGTGGAGCCAGCCTGTGGAGCGCGAGTTCTATGGCAGTGCAATTGGGATTCCAAATGCCTTTTGAACTCAACGGCGGCAGGATTTGGCTTCCGGAACCAATCGGAACCCATTTCCTGTATAAATAGTTACGGCTTCCGATAGGGAAAATTGTGGTGGAAGATGCTGGGGTGAGCGCATCAGTAGGATTATAGCTGAGATGGGTGATCTCATTTTATTTGAATGGAAGACTAAAACTAATTACCTGGTGTAGTAGAATTTATAAGTGATACCTTTGATGAAATCGCAGCTCAGTCCTCGTTCCTTTTAATGGCCAGCTAGAATTGGCGGGTATTACGGTAATCTCAGGACCTCTGTTATAACTTCATCTCCAAGTCACTAGCCTTCCTTTTATCCTCTTTGGGTCATGTCAGACACTGAGCTCTGGGATGTATCATGGCATTTAATATCGAATATGTTATTTCATATGTATGTTCCCATCTAACAATATATTAACAGGATAGTTTGTTGAGTGTCTTTTCGCATCTTTCAGTCAGATTTACAGACATTTCACCTGTGTAGCATTGTCCCTGTTGATATACAATTACTTGATTACTTTTGAGGTGAAGCCTTCTGATTTCAAGGCTATTCTCATTCTCACATTTCATTCAGCAAGAGAGGGTGTATGTCTGGAAACAAGCCAAGACTTTGCCATTTTACATTTTCCTGGTCTTGCGATATTTTCCGCTTATTGTCTTGATAATTGCATTTGATTTCCACTATGTTCTTCTTTCATGTAAGGTGTTAATAAATAATTAACATGTTCTCTTTCTGAAAGTTATGGTTTTACAGCTCCACAATCGGTTCCGCTGAATTTCCTTGAGATAGATATACTACCACTTAATTGTAAACTTTCAAACATTCGGATAGCCTTAGGGCCAGTAATCACTGCAACCTCTGGAGGTATAGTTCAAATACTGTGACACTAATTTTCACTGGTACTCACTTAGAGTTTCTCCAGTAATTCTTAGTAATTCACACTTTCATAAATATAATATAAAGTTCATTTGACTAATATATTGCAACCTAGTCTTACGTGTAAATGCAATCTACAGTAAAGGTATATTGCTAATGGTACTTTGTCTCCTTCCACACCCTAACTGTTCTGTGGATAATAGAAAAATGGGTTAAATGGCTTGTGGGAGTGGTTTATATGGGCCAAATAGGAGTCACAATTGTGAGGAGTTTTGCCTACTGATTTTCTATTCAAAATGATGACATGCAGTTCAGCTATTTACATATCAAGACAGCCTTTTACAATTATTCATACTAATAGGTGGTGTCAATAGTTTCTGCCAGCCAATAGAGGAGTTGCAGGAGACCACCACCAGTGAGTACACCATACTTGCATGATTTCAACGAAGGATACTCCCTTTCTTACACTATATACAAGACCTACTTCCATTATTCATCTCCTCAATCAGCTTTGACCTAGTAATATTTTACCTCACATTAAGGAAAGGCCTCAAAGCAAGGACAAAAGGAACTGGCAGCACTTTACTGAAGGTACTTGTTCGTGGGGGTAACCTATATTTCATGTAAGTCTATCCGGATTCTGATGTAAATTATTTATTAAGACACTATTGCTTTAACAGGGCTCTTTTCTTTGTGAATTTCATAAATGTGCTCCTCATTGCTTTGACAATGAAGACATCTGAGGTGAAAGCTGAACACAGTTTCCCATGGATTGGGGTAAGAGCTTTATAAATTAACTCACCTTGAAGTTACTAATAACAACTGCCATTATTTGCAGGATTTTATTGGCAACATCAATGTTCAATTAATATCTGTGTATGCCTTTCTTTTTCCAATAAATATTTCCATATTATTTTCACCAACTCTGCTCTACTATTGACAGCATAACCTCTGTGATAGTTTCACAGTAAGCAATTAAGCCAGCCTTATTCTCCTGAACCTCATCTGACATAACTGCCTCAGCCTATTCCTCGATCTTCGTGAAGCTGCTTACCGCTCCCATAAATCCTACGACAATCCCTCGGCTATAACAGCAACTGTTGGAGAATGGTTCAATTTCAACCAGAGTGCATCTGAACAGTCAGACCCTAATATCCAGCCTGAAACTCGTATAAGAGAGAATCGGTTCATAGGCCAAAGGACACTCCAGGGTTTAATGGAGTATGAAGACTTTGCAGTGGACCTGCAACACTTTGATGATGGGGACTATGATTCAATGAGTGAAGAGAGGCTTTCCTAAAAGAGAATTTTGAAGTCGGGTTTGATGTATCACAGTACTGAATTTTCAAGTAGGGAATTCAAGAGCAGGTACAGGAAGCTGCAAGGAATTCTTTAGAAGCTCAGTCTCTCCACAGCTTTTGGGATATTACAAAGGCATTATAGAAACTTTTCATGTATATTTTTGAGCTGATCTCAATATATATTCTATGCATGTCCTCACGAGATCGCTCCTAGAAATGAGTTGTGACCTGGTGGCCCGCTTCTGCACTTCTTAGTCACTGAACATCGAGTTTAAGTTTTAACCTCCATCTCACAAGCACCTTGATCATTGATGAAACAAAAACCGACAGAGTGAAATCGGTATAGCACAGAAATGTATCAAAAGAACGAAGAGTACGTATCCTTATAATCCGAAATGTTCCAATCATCGAATCCTGCTGTTAAGTTTCTAGTCATCCATCCTCGCCAGTGTATAGCGGCCGTAAGGCCCTCTGCACATGCTTATTTACTTACCTTCCCAATCAGCGTTCGGCAAAGAATTATAGATAACGTTTGATCCCAAGCACGATCTGTGTCATGACGGAAGGAGACAAGGGGTAGTAGTGTATTTAACCGGACTACGTCCCTAAAAAGGAACGCCGGGAGGCTGTATGTACACTGGCGGTAGGCACCGCTCGACAAGAAAGCGTGACGGGCGCTTAGCCCTGAACACTCAAGCGCCGCGCAAAACATGTTTCTTCTTCTACGCACATACACATCCCATAGAATATTCAAGTGTATATATTAAAAATCATTATATGCATATAGAATTTGCAGCGTATCAAAATTATAGGAAAATATAACTGGTACAAGGGTGTTAGGTCTGAGTGCTCTGCTGACCAGTCTCTACTATTGCTTCTTGGCCCCGGCGCCACCTGTTTCTGGAAGATATATACCAAGGGTATTATCCCTAATCTTATTGGAAAGGTTCTGGATGCGAGGATCGGCATTTTCCTTATTTGACGCGTCTTCCAGAAGGGAAGCATGACTATGGAGACTCCGAGTCTGAGAAATTTGGCTCAATGTTCATCTGTTCTTTTTGTGTTTGAGTGTATTACTTGAATATCCCATTAATGCGTAGAAATAGGAGATTCAATAGAGAATATCCTGTTCTGAACGCATCGCTCAACGACACGTTCAAAGTAATTAGCTTAGGTCAGCGGGCGTCTATCCCAACAGTATATACCACTTAGACCCAATCAGTTTGTGCCACTCCGTCACAGAGTCAGTCGAAGTAACACCTGCAAATGGAAATTAGTCTTAAATGAGGGACATGCTTGACACAACCATACTGGAAACCTAAGTATATTCTTCCTTTCTGCTATGCAGCTATCCATGCGCCTGGACAATACATGTATGTTGTGTCAAGGCCGGCCCCAAACTATACTTTCTATAATTTATTATGATTTTTATTTAATTGAATGTGCAGTGCAGCGGCACAATCTGACTTGAACAGTCGTTTGAGAGCAACAGACAGTGTGGGAATGTCTAAGTCGGAGCTTAAATTTGGCTGCAGCTGCCTACCACCATGTACACTCTATGACTAAGCTATGGTCACATATGGAGCGCTAGAGTCATGGCACGGTCAACAAGGTCCAGATGATGCCGAGCAAGGAGAGCAATCGCCAGCAAGGTCCTTTCCAAACTGGGTCTGGCCATGGGGGATCACATCCTGTTCGGCTGTTCCTACACACCTCTTTTCCGATTGCACCCTCTTCACAGCACAACTATTCAGCACATTTACCTTCGACCCATCCCACTGGTAGATGCAGCAGTATAGCTTCAACTACGTTGA
>KN837247.1:120789-137954 GCA_000827215.1 Sphaerobolus stellatus SS14 | reverse complement strand
AGTTCGTCGATGAGTGGGTCCTTGCTGATGAGGCGAAGGAAGATAACACGCGAAAGGGCAAAAGCGATTTCCCATTCGGCGGGATGGTCTCGTTTGGGATTGGAAGGGCTGGCGAACTTGCAGATGATGGAGCTGCGGAGAAGTTCTTGACGAGGACGAGGCTCTTTACGCTTGCGGATAGCTTGGGAGGTGTACAGAGTTTGCCGAAGTTGCCAGAGAAGATGACCCATGGGGTAAGTGTTCTTTCCTCTTTCTTGTTTTTATTCGATGAACTCATCATGTTACAGAGCATCCGACCCGCTGAACGTCTCGCGCTCGGTATTACACCCGACCTTATCCATCTAAATGTCGGTGTCAAAGACTTCGATGTCTTGATTGCCGATGTGGATCAAGCGTTATCGTGGGCAGTCAATGGATGGAACTGCGCCAGCACTAGGCTTGATAAATGACAACAAGTGGGGTGGGGTCCTGCGCTCCGCTCCGGTTAGAGTGCGGCGGAATTTGGTATGTGTTTAGAGTTGTAGACAAAAAAAGTCAGTTACGTACATGTAATAAGTCTGTAAATTTCTACTTGCTTGGTTGTACTATGAGTGAAACTTCGTTTGTATTCATTTTCTTAGAAACTCTCTGGTAAGCTGAGATGAATAACTTGATTAATTGGAGGGTCTGCTGCAAGGGAGACTTTACGTGTATTTATGCTGTTGGGGGGAGGGGTCATATTACTGAATCATTATAATTTGACACTGTAAGTCGCTCGTAAAAATCTCGCGTAACCGAACTGACTCTGCGCAAGCAATTCACTAGTCAATGATTTGAAACTGAAGTCGACATATTATTGTAGTCTATTCTCCATGAAAGAAACCATCCGTGAGTCGCCATGCACTGCATGACTAAAGTATGACTTTGTGGGTCAACGCATTGCGCGTCTCACAATTGAATCAATACAATCCGTAGTTTTCAATGCTAAAGCGATAATGCCACCAGCACCCTTAGAGTCATCTTTGTTCGACTCTGTGAACTGCAGTGTCAATAATTACAAAAGCTACGCTATGATTCTATTACCGCAACCATGTCGACTCTTTGACGTCGACTATCTGCTTAAATGTAACATGCAATATATCATATATATAATGTAGTTCACCCACAAGCCGGACATACTACGAAACCGGACAGATGGATATTATTTTGGAAGCAGTATACGGATTCGAATGAAACTTTTTTGTTAGAAGAATTATGGTGATAAATAACATATGAATGAAGCAAATAAAAAATATCTGTCATAGTTGGTTTTGAAAAAATTATTATATGCCTGAAACAGGCTGTTTTATACAGCTACAAAGTTTAGCACTCGATAAGCCCATTAGGATCCACTCAAATATATTATATACACTCAGTAAAGCCTAAAATAAGGGCTGGATTTCTCATAGAATGCTAATATCTGAAGCTTTGATGGTACAGATCCTCCGGCTACTATGCTACATGCTGTCTGGTGCCAGTAGCACTAGTGGCTAGCTGATGATTACTCCTTCAGTTATAGCAATCATATTTGTTTGTGATCTTAATTAATGGACAGAGAAAGCCTTTAAGACATGAAAGTTGAATGCTAAAAGTGTGCATGCTTTTGAAATATGGGCTGTCCAGTTTCCCAGGACACAAGTGCTCAAAATGGTGGAGCAGGTCCCTGAATATGGTCACTGCTAGAAATATGAAATGAACAGTGACCATCACAATATTTTTTTGTCATATAGAGGAGATATATAAAAATAATTCTAATGCATGAAACTTTCAGAAAATGTCATATACAATGTTCAAGTCTTTTTGTGATGAAATCTGTCCAGCTTTGGGGTGAACTATGTTATATGATATGAACATATTATGAAGAATGACAACAGTGTATCACGTAAAATGGCAAAGGAAGCTACTTTCTATCTCACAATGGCAGTTCGTAGAACCCTTAAGATGTGATTTTATAAACATTTTGTGCAAGAGCCAGGGCACTCTAGGGTGGGTATTTTCTGATGTATCGCTATGGCTCCAAATACGCCAATGAGACTACATAGGTGGAGCACAGGAGAGCCACAGCTGCACATCGGAAATTAGAGGTGCCTGGCTCTTGCATAAAGTGCATAATGATAGTTATTTAATCCTGCATTCTTTTGGCATGTTCCTCTTATCAGCATACTGAGACTTCTTACTTACTGATATCTTTACCTATAATAAGTCTCTCACTTTGCATCTGTATTCAGCTAATTCAGGCTGTGCGAGGTCTCTTATTGTTGCTCTGGCTAATACTTGGATTATATATGTGATGAAGTGCAGTTTCGGCACACTTAATATGTTAAAATGCGATTAATTAGAGTGTATTGGCACCCAATATATATTAGAGAATTCAGGGTCGACTGAATTGCAACCGAATTGGTTCCTAATGTCAAATCTCAATATATATTGATTGCCAATATGTTCTATTTAATAATTCTTGGTTCAACTTAGAGCATCGTTGTGTTGAGATGGCATTGGACTGATTCGGAATTCCCTGGCTGCCAGTGTTGGTCCTTCTGCAACCTACATCTGCACTTCCCATAGCAAACATGTGAGAATGAGAAATTAGTAAGTGTTCACTCGCTGGATACTAAGACCGAAACTACCTGTTATGCAACAGAGCTCGACTTCTATGGCAGTGCATTTGGGATTCCAAATGCCTTGATGCGCTCAACGGCGGCAGGATTTGGCTTCCAGAACCAATCGGAAGGTTACTGCTTCTGACAGGGATGATTATGGTGGCCCACTGGCAGGTGTTGACCGGGTATCAGTGTGAGTGCATCAGTAGAATTATCGCCGAGATGGGAGATATTATTTCATCTGAATGGAAAACTAAAATTAATCACTTGGTATACATAGTAGAATTTATAAATGAAATCTTTTGATGAAATAGCAACTCAGTTCTCAATCTCTTTTAATGGCCAGCTAGAATTAACGGGTATTACAGTGATCTCAGGACCTTATGGGTGCCCACTGGCAGGCATTGACCAGGTATCAGTGTGAGCGCATCAGTAGAATTATCACTGAGATGGGAGATATCATTTCATCTGAATGGAAGACTAAAATTAATCAGTTAGTGTAATAGAATTTATAAATGAAATCTTTTGATGAAATAGCAATTCAGTTCTTATTCTCTTTTAATGGCAAGCTAGAATTAATGGGTATTACGGTAATCTCAGGACCTTTATTACAACTTCATCTCCAGGTCACTAACTGTGCTTTTATCCTGTTTGGGTCATGTCAGACACTGAGATCAGGGATGAATCATTGCATATAGTGTTGAATACATTATTTCATATGTATGTTCCTATCTGACAATATATTAACAGGATAGTTTGTTGAGTGTCTTATCACACCTTTCAGCCAGATTTACAAATATTTCACCTGTGTGGCATTGTCACTGTTGACATACAACTACTTGATTACTTTTGAGGTGAAGCTTTCCAATTTCAATGATGTTCTCATTCTCACATTGCATTCAGCAAGAGAGGGTGTATGTCTGGAAACATGCAAAGTCTTTGCCATTCTACATGTTTCTGGTTCTGAGATATTTTCCTCTTATTGTCTTGATAATTGCATTTGATGTCTCTGATTTCATTATTGCAATGTGAGTCATTATCTGAACATACTATGAACCCACCGGAAGTGACACACCCCATGGGAAGTGGCACATGGTATTAGTCTTGATTAATGTTGTGTGACCCAATAATAAAAAGTTGTTTTAAGGTGTCCTATGTGAATGTTAGATGCTCATTGAGGTCACCCTGTGCACAAATTGTGTTAAAACGAGGTGTGTCACTTCCAAAAAGGCGTGTCACTTCCTGTGGGTCCATAGTACTAAATCGTCATATGCTCTTTCTGAAGGTTATAGTGTTTCACCTGGACCATTGGAACCTCCATTTCCTGCAGGTCTTGATATATCCTCAAGTGCCAATTGTAAACTCCCATTCATTCAGTTGGCCTTGGTGCCAGTAATCACTGCAACCTCTGGAGGTATGGTTCAAATACTGTGCTACTGGTTTTCACTGGTACTCACTTAGAGCTTCTCCAGTAATTCTTTGTAATTCACAGTTCCATACGTATAATATAAAGTTCATTTGACTAATATATTGCAACCCAGTGTTACGTGTAAATGCAATCTACAGTAAAGGTATACTGATAATGGTACTTTGTCTCCTTCCACACTCTAACTGCTCTGTGGATAATAGAAAAATGGGTTAAATGGCTTGTGGGAGTGGTTTATATGGGTCAGATAGGAGTCACAATTGTGAGGAGTTTGTCTATTGATTTTCTATTCAAAATGATGACATGCAGCTCAGTTCATTATATATTTAGACATCCTTGATATAATGGCCATTTCTGAGATCTGCCAACCAATAAATGAGTTGCTAGAGATCAATCCCAATGGTGAGTACACCATACTTGCATGTACTTCAAAGAAGACACTCCCTTTCTTACACTGTATATAAGGCCTACTTGTAATACTCCTCTCTTCAATCAGCTTTGACTAGTAATATTTTACCTCACATTAAGGAAGGGCCTTGAAGCAAGGGCAAAAGGAGCTGGCAGCACTTTACTCAAAGTACTTGTTCAGGGGGATAACCTATATTTCATGTAAGTCTATCTGGATTCTGATACAAATTATTTATTATTACATTATTGCTTTAATAGGTCTCTTTTTTTGGTGAATTTCATAAATGTGATCCTTGTTGCTTTGACACTGAAGAATTTTGAAAATGGACTGGGAGTTGATAGTTTCCCATGGATTGGTGTAAGAACTCTATAAATTAACTCACCTTGAAGTTACTAATAACAACTGCCATTCTTGTTTAGAACTATATCAGGAACGTAAATGTTCAATTAACATCCATGTATGCCTTCCCTTTTCCAATAAACATTTTCCATATTTTTGCACTAACTCTGCTCTATTATTGGCAGTATAACCTCTGTAATAGTTTCACAGTATGTAATTGATCTTATTCTCCTGAGCCTCATCTGACATAAACAACTCAGCCTATTCCTTGATCTTCGTGAAGCTGCTTATGTAACAGTTTAAGGCTGTTATATTATATATATATATTATAATAAATAATAATATATATTGTATATATTGTATATTAAGTACATATATGCTATATAATATAGTGTGGACACCATAAGTGTCCACAACAGCTCGCAGGTAGTGTGCCGGCGCATTAGGCATCGGCATACATCTTTACTTCGCACTACCTTGTACTACATATATACTCAATAAAGCTTGAGTTCAGTTAGTACCAGTGTGATATAAGATACAACATATTATACATGGGTGCTTAACTGTATTTCATGGTCCAGCTGGGGTTAGACAAGGCTTACAGCAAGAAGGACCTGCTAACAAGTCAAGCAAATAATACTACAGACACCTGTAGTATATAGATACATTCTCTCAACCTTATTATAGTAGTAAATAGCAAAGGAATCATAGGAATTAACAAATTATTCATACATATCCTCCCATTCAGTGTCCTCATCTGCATCATTGAATTCAAAATACTATTCATTACCATCACCATCCCAAGTCCTGTTGAATGGCTGATTTCCCACTATTTCTTCCTCACCTTCACCTTCACCTTCATCCTCTTTATCTTCTCCTTGAGCCACAATACCTAACAGAGCACTGAATTCCTTGTGGTTGACACCTGATGGCAAGGCCAAGCCACAGTCAAAAAACTGGTTGTTCTTCTCAATATCTTCATCTGTAACACGCCATTTTTCACCGAAATCTAGATTGGATTTTTGAGCATAATCTTGAGCATTTGCAATTGCTCAGAGAGGCTGGGAGAAATGTGGTTCTGATGGCTGCAATCAGTTTCACCGCCACCTGAAAAGACATGTTTGGAAGGCACTGAGGATGCCTGTGCTGGAAGATAATCCAGTGCCAAATGATATAAGTGGGAAAATCGCGCTTCATGCTCCTTTCATATGAAAATGATTACTTTGTTTAAAAGCACTGTATATTTTATTTTCATACCTGCCACCATTGAATTACATCCACAGATGCATCAGGGATATCTGTTGAATAGCAGTATGCACTCCATTCACTCTCTAGAGCCAAAGGTGTTGTTGTGTTCTCAGTGATTGATGAGGTTGATGGTGTATTTGAAAGAAGGCTGTAATCATTGAAGCTGTCTTCTGCAGTAGGTCTGGGGTTTTGGTATGACATTGGCATTTCTTGAAAATTATGGTCATATTCTTTCAGCTGTGAGAACCATTAGAGTCATTAATATTGATGAAAACAAACATGGGGAGTATACCTCTTCAAACATAATCCTCTGTGCTTCAGTCAGTCAATCACTAGACCAATGGTCTTTGATCCATTGAAACTAAAATGCAGGGTGAAGAACTATGCATAATTTAACAGGAGCTCAGCTCAAATTAAATAAAAGTGGACTTACCAACAGAAAGAATCACCACCTTTGAGAACTGTGAGGTGCCAAGATTCTCCTCTAGCTTTTCAATGCTGACCTCTAAGACTTCTGATAAGTATTGATAAAATGGGTTGTCTCTTTGTTTTTTCAACATTGAGAATAAAGCATGATAAAATGGATAATAGAATGCCATCACAGGTGTAGCCTCTGCACTCATTACAGTCTGAATGGAATGAAGCAGCTGGTTAGGACTGTATCAGTGAAGAGATGAGTTGAAAATTATGGAAGTAAGTAGATACCCATAGTATTTTGTGTATATCCTTCAATACTTGCCATTCAAGCAGTGTGAATTGATACTCAGGAGCTAAGAATTTGTTTGAATAATGATTAATTGCCTGTTATGAGATGCATCATGGTTAGTCACAGAGAGAGATTAAGGAGAATAATTCCATACATTGTGAAGATAGAGACCACACTTGAGCATAGCCAATGCTGTGCCCCAACAGTTTACAATATGGTGAAATAACATGAGATCATTTAAAGGAGTCAACTCGAGGGGGAGCTGGCTGCTGACTGGCAAGTGTAGATGTTCCAAAAAAATTACCACATCTCAAGCTCTCCTTTCATTGATGAAAGCAATAACCACTTTGAATTTTTGATGTTTAAGCCAGGAGACCCTGACATCATTCCCAAGATATTGCAGTTTGGCCATAGGATCCCTGGACAACACTTCAGCTAAGCTTGTTGTATTGACTCCAATGATTGGAGCAATACTGGAGTCAGGATGGAGTGCTGCTTCCTCCCTAGAAATGCTACTGCACTTCTTGAGCATGGCAGAAACAGCTACATGGAAGCGGTGAGGTAGGCAGCTAAGGATAGCAGTCAGCATGTAGCAACTCAACGATAAGAAGTTTGTTTTGCTTACATTAGATGTTGCCTTAAACTGTCAAATTTAATAAATTGGTTTTTGAGAAGCATGTCATAATCATGAACAGCAGCAGACATGTTAGAAGTGCCATCAGTTGTAATAAACAAAAACTATTCCAAATCCATCAGTATTATGAATTAGAGCCAAGAATGATCATTGATAATACATTTTCTGTGATTTCAGCATGATAAGTAACAAACAGGAGAGCTCTTGCAATGTCTTGACCATGATGCTTACTGGGGACCAGAAGAAAGCCTATCAGGGAGGCATGGAGGATGAGCTGTCTTCTGCTGGTGGTTCCCAATGTCAGCTGAGCAACATAATGAGCTGTCACCCCAATATATGCCCACATACTCTTGTCATCTCAGATATCCATGGTCACGGAAATCTTTCCACTGGCAGTCTGCAAATATTATAAGTAAAAATGCCATTATTCAATATGCAAAGAATTACCTTCATCTCCATTTGCATTTCATAGAAATAATGATCCCATGCCATGATAATGATCCCTCTAACTGTGGTATGATGCAGGATTACCACATCATTGTGGAGAGTCAACAGCATGAAATGAAATTCAGGACTGTCAATAACTTGGGTAGACTAATATGAATGTTAAGTATAATGTGTATAAAAAAGGAGGGATACTCACAATGTTGTTAGCAACAATGAAACTAATAAAAGCTGAGATGAAGGCTTGCTGACAGAATGGTATATTGATCTTCTCCACTGGATGTGAGCCCATGATACTCTGCAGTTGCTGCATGAAAGTGCTGTCTTTGATGTTTTTCCCAGTTTTCTTGCAGTATGTGACATACTCATAGGTATGCTCTTTAAGCACATAGTGACAAAGCATGCTCATCCCATTTCCTTCAGAATATGGGTAAGCTTTGGTAGGCCTATTGAACCTGAGGATTAGCAGATATCTATGCAGGTTAAATAAACACTTATGGGCACAGCTTGCATGTGAATATTTTTCTAGTAGTGGTCTTCATAACATTAAAAAATGCCCAAACATCAGAGTGCAGCTTGTGGGCTAACTGAAGTTGAGGACCTCTCAGGCCATGCATAGAACCTTGATGCAAATGGCATGTGATTGATAATGGAGTAGTTTGCTGAACAATACTCCTTTCCAAATGAATGGTACAGGGGGTGCAGTATGGTTGAATAGATGGTGTGTAAGGGTGGGCAGGTGTGGTAGGACATGATAAGGGTGGTATAGCAGCTGGAGATGTGAATGACAGAGGTGAGGGAGGTCAAGAGGGAGGTTGGGAGAAGAAGTATTCCACTTCATCAGCTTGTTGCTCCTTCTCGTTTTGCTGAAGGTGATGTTCACACTGTCTCTCCTGGACTTCACAAATTTGTTCTTCTATCATTTCAGCAACATCCTGTGGGTGATAAGGTGAGAAAACATAAATGAGAAAAGTGGGAAAATGGAACACATCATAGATCCTGCCTGACTGCAGCCTTTTCCACCTCATCCACTATCTCTAGGGCTGGCCATGGGTTCAGGTTTTGACAGGTAATATGAACAGGTACCCATTGCTATGGATAATGGGTATGAGTAATAAACCCACGTGTACCCAGCATCTATCTACCCACAGATAACAGGTACAGGCAAGGTCCACTCCTTGTCCCAGACCCACTCCTTGTCCCAGTGGCCATAGCTCAGCTGCCAGTTCTCGGATGGCTGTCATATTTTGGGTGTAGTATCCTTATATATATGTAAGTATTTATTGTAAAAGTTTTATGATGATCAGGTCTAAAATGCTCCCTCTATAAATTTCTTTCATCTAATTTGGGGGTCCACAACTTTAATAAATGCGAAATTTATTTCTCACTTCCCAGAACCTGCAGTACAGAACTCAAGTACTACTTCTAAAATGCTCTATGTTCTCTTACATGTTCCCCAAATACAAATGTTGGGTACCTAGGCTTTAGTTCTGACTTTATACAAACCATAGATTCTATGGGCCTCATACATGCCTCACCAGGCATCCAAGACCTGACTGTAGACCACTTATCATCAAAGAACAATGGTTTGGGATCATTTATAAACTCTACAGTACTTATATGTAGCATATCATTCAAAATTTAAGGCCCCTCGACAAGCACACATGCTTCAATGAGTAGCCAGAGTGTGGGACAAGGACTGGTGTAGGCCTCCATAAGGGGCTTAAAAGTCCATCCTAAGGCAACTACCTCAAAAAGGGGTCGGAAATTTTCCAAATTTGGGTCCAACCTACGTTAAAGGATTCCGTATCAGATTATAAAAAAATCTTTCAAAAATGTATATTTAATGAAAAGATATGGTGTTATTTAATAGTGCTGGGACAAGGACTGGACCTTGCCTGTATCCATCAAAAAAGTTTCCCAGGTAACAGGTTCCACCTGTATCCCACAAGTCATAATAAGTTCATTAAAATAATACTCTATTCAACAATCACACAAGTCATTGCAGAATACAGAAACCAGACAAAAGCCTGTTATGGAGCTATGAACATAAGACTGGAAAAAAAAAGTCTAAGTATGACAAACTAAACTACTTAGATTTTGCCTGCTTATTTTTTGATGCATTAGCTGACTTTACTCTAGAGCTTTTCTCCTTAAAGGCAGTAATGATCTCCTTCTCCGGAATTAACCCAGGTATCCGGCCCCATGACCCAAGCACTGTCGCACTCCACATGCTCTCATCACCAAGAGAATGATGCAATCTTGAAACTGTAAGTCTTCTATGTGAGAATGCATGCTCAACATCAACAGAGGTCACTAAAGAGTTAAGTTCAATTTATTAGCATCTAAGTTTGATCTTGGGAATAATGGGTAACATACCAGGGGCAGAGAGATAGTCCAACACCATCAATGCCAAGCAACTCCCACTGTGTCTTGCAGCTGTCCAATGGGCAATGGGATCTAGGCATGTGGTATCTGGCAGAGCAGCCAGATACACCTCCAGCTCATCTTGTGAGGTATCCAGATTGAACACCTTGATACTCTGGAAGTAAGATCGATGACCCAGGAGACTCCTTAAACATGGGTGTCATAAATGAGGAGTCATGATACTACTTACTGTACTGAGTGCCTGATTAGTGACACTGATGACAGCAATGGGCTCCAGCTTGTAGTGCTCAATCTATTCCTCATATGCTAGGCAACTAGCCTCATCAATCCAGCTTTTCAACCATTCAAACTTCTTGAAATAAATATATTTGTAGCATGGGTGTAACACTATGCAATAATATTAGTTACTTGAAATAAAATATAATAAATGAAACTTAGTAACTTACATATGACAATACAATAAATGATTGAATCATATATCTTCAAGTAATACTTGTTTAAAATTGTGCTGCCTCAAGCAGTGGCAAGCCATATTGTGAGTTCCTCTTTTCATCCTTCCAAATGGTGTCAAGTCTTGAGGTGAGTTCATCAATGTATAGGAATACATCATAGACAAGAGCACTGTTCTTCTTTGAGATAGTCTCTGTTGCTGCAAGAAAGGGCTAAGGGATAATGTTAGCCAGTGACCATGAAAGAAAGGAATCCACTCACATCAAGTAGATCATATATCAAGTGTAAAAGATCCCATTCATCATCAGTTAGCTGCCACTTGTCAAGGCAGTTCCCTTTTTTATTGAATTTCAAGTTTTGCAGAGGCTGTCAAGGTAGGGCTGAAGTTTGATTCCATGGCTGATCTCATTGGTGAAGGAGTTCCACTATGTCTCTATATATAGGACAACATTTTTGGCAGGTTCATTAGGGTTTGCCTCAAGCTGCACTGCAATGAGTGATTCACAATAAACTGGGGAGTGGAAGACATGCGTGCAGAGGCCCTTCAACTGCTGTAAGATTAGACATTGGTCTGGAAGGTTATCTGGTAATAGAGAAGAACATATCTTAAGACAAGCCTTATGGCCCACCCGTACCTGCTCCTTGGCACTATCAACATCAATCATCCTGATAGGGGTTTCTTCATCAAGGGTGGCAATATCAGCATCATCAGCTTCTTCTTGTCCCTCATTGGCAATGTCCTTGGCTTTGTCTTTGCTATTGTTGACATCATCATCCCCTTCCTCATATTCAACATTGACTAGGGCAAGAAGTTCGTTATCATTGATGGCCATCTTCCCTTTTTTAGGCAGGAACAACGTGAGCATGACCTGCAAAAGCTTTCAGTCAATCACTGGCATATTGATTTAGACATGTGAACTACATACCTTGACTGTTAAATTGAGGATGTGGGCTAAGCAATGGTTATATGCTGCCTGGCCTTTGAAGGTGGGGATATATTTAGGAAGAGATTCAAAAAGTGTCAAATTGTTGGAGGTATTATCTGCCATGACAGTAAGTATCTAAAATAGTGTCAGAAATCAGTATATATTTACTCATGCATCAGCTACATACCTTTGGTGCAACCCCATAGCCTTCCAGACAACTGGCCAGCATCTTTGCCAGATACTGACCAGTGTGACCTTTGTGGAGCCTATAATGTTGTAAAGTTAGCTTCCTGAAATGCGAAAGTGTCAACTGAACTTACTGAGTAAAATCAAGGATAAAAGATCTGATGGCGCCCTCCTTGACAAAGTGGATCATGATTCCTAACCATGAGATAACTTGGGGGGATGTCCATCTATCAACAACAACATGAAGCTTCCTCTCTATTTTCTGCAGATGATAACATTGTCTAGTTGGGACCAAAAGAAAAAGCAGAAAAAGTTAGCTTACAAAGAGGTAAGCCTTCACCTTTTCCCTTGTCATTGTGAATATCTTTTTCACATCATGAGTTACTGTCTACTGACTAGGGATTTTCACAGCTGCATAGAGCATCTGCATAACCTCTATAAATTTCGAGTCACTGACAATTGAAAATGGTTGATGGTGGCATGAAACCCATAGCCCAAAGAGGAATTGGAATTGAGCATCAGACTACTGGTCTTCAGATACATAATCAATCATTGTCTGTGTCTCTGGCTTGGCCCTCTGTTTGCCATGGATGCAGTTCATGACATGTGTGTGTAGGATACTGGTGGAATCATCCCACTGAACACATGTTGAGATTGTGTTTGTGTTTCTAAGGGAAGAGCAGTCAGTAATGGTTTCTGATAGAGAATCTGACAATAACATACCCTTTACAAATAAATTCATAAGAAATTTGACTGTTAACACCCTTCAGAATCCATGGTAGCATCTGAAAATGTCAGTAAACAGCAGATCACCATGACACAAGCTGCATTTCTTATAAACAATCAGAATGTGCATCATGAAGAGTAGTGGGTGGGGAGGCGTGCAGAGGGCTGTCTCCTCATCATTCTCATCAGTCTTGAAACATTTGTTGAAACTCCTCTCCTTGAGCTGGTCCTTCATTAAGCATTCTTCACTGTCACTATGATGTTGGGGCTTCTTCTTGGTGGGCTTGCTCTTGGTGGGCTTGCTCTTGGTGGGCTTGCTCTTGGTGGGCTTGCCACCTGATGAGGGTGATGAGAATTCAACAATGGATGACATCTTGCTTTGCTGTTGATGATGGCGAGACATGGAAGGTGAGGATGGTTCATTGATGAATGACACCTTGCTATGCTGTTGGCAGTGGCAGCAATGAGACATGGAAAGTAGGGAAGATGGACAGGAGAGCCACTGTTTACGGGAACTCCAAGGCTTTATAGAGCAATCCTAAGGCCTATCTGACTTGTCAATACCATCTGATAATATCCTAATGGGCCGTTGCAGCACACAGCATGTATGGTTCCATGTATTTATTGAAATCTGGAGAAGCTGAATTGACTTGTTGCCAGTCAAGTCAAGTCTTGACACTGTATATTTAATTTGTCCAGCGAGCTGTAAAATCACTCAGTCTAAAATACCATTTGCCTAAAATATTTATCTAATTGCATTAAACACATAGTTATTTAAATAAAATGGGTGGACTTGTACTAGCAGTGTAGATAATAGGGTGTGCACTTAGTGCAGCCAGCACTCAACAATGAGCACTGTGACAGATCATTGAAGGTAATGTAAATCTATGATATATATGGGGCAATGAAAGTGTAATTATGATGGAAACAAACTTACTTTGTTGACAAAGGGGCTGGGTTATTGGTAAGGGCCACACAGATCCAATTGGTCAAGTAATAAAGATGGTACTCTTGAAGCATCAGAATGGTGCTTGCCAACTGATGAAGTGGCTGCGGAGTCAAGAGGATATGTTGTATAGCAAATAGCAATGTATATGATAATACTAATTCTTATGAGTATAATGTGGGAACTAGAATCCTCATGACACTCAAGACCCAGCTGTCAGTGGTTGAAGATTCCCCACCAGAGTCCGTTGGCACAAGTCAAGTGAGCAACTTCAAGAACCTTCAAAATCGTTGAATGTAAGTGGTTGCTAGAGGATAGCAATGTGATTGCAAACCATCATAGTCGCTCAGCTTCAAATGATCCTGAGGACATGTTGTAGGTTACGAGGGAGTTCTGCATGGGCAGCATGTGTCAGGGGACAACCTCTGTTTCTCTGTTTCCCCTGGTTATATTTTCATTTTCACATATTATCTCCCCCTCATCTCATTTCCTGTTACGTCCTGATACGGAATACACCTGGTAAGCCGTGCGGAAGTATATCAATGTTTCCGGTCGGAAACGCCAATGAGTTGTACTGAAGGGACTTGGCTTCAACTTATGTGTTGTGCCCTGCAGAGTCGTAGGTTGTCCCTATTTCAGAGTTCAAGAGTAAGAGGTGAGGTCGGGAGCCGGACGGGAAGAGAAACCCGAGCGAAGAAACAGACAAGAGAAGAGTTAACAGAGAATATGAGATTTGATTTCTGACTGAGTAAAAGTAGATACAAATGAGCGTATTTAAATATAAATAACCGAGCGGAAAACATTGGATAAAAAGATAATCAAAGATGAATCATAAAATATAATTGGCATATGATGGTGTGATAATACGCCGTGTGGAGCCGGTGAGAAAATAATGTAAAAGTTGAAGGGTCAAATAATCAGCTGAATGATAAGCGAGAATGAGCACATGGTGTAAAAGATAAAACAGATAAGAAAGTTAAAAGAAATCTGGTCGTAAAACAAAGGTTGAGTCAACAAGAAAATAGTAAGAGTGAAAGCCGTGCGGGAAAGTAAGCCGTGCGGAAAAGGTATGAATGAATGAATACAAAGTGAATGAGTCAATTGAATAGAACATGAATAGAAAATAATATATGAATATGAGCCGGTCGGATCAATACTTGACAGTACCCCCTTGTTAAGGATGAACCCATGAGGACGTTACTAAAATTAGTTGAAACAAATTCTTGAAACGTGTAAAGGTTTAGCCGAGTCTGGCGTGTGAAGTTTCTGGTTGTCCAAAAGATATAAGTACCGGTGGGTTTTGAATATCGTGTACTTCAAAATTTTACCCCACAAAACTAGTCATGACCGACACTCCATTCCCTGCCCACATGCTTGCCTGGAAGGCCTCCTCTGACGTAATCCGCATGGAGGAAATCCCAGTCGGCAACCCTACAAGAACTGTTCAGGCTTTGCCCCTGATAAAAAATTTAATGCGCCAGCCCCTAAGTTGGCGTTTGACGATCCTTGTGAGGATGATGAGGACTGTCTGAAGAGCTGCTCCTGTACATATGATGCATCACAGACTGGTCATTATCAGGCAAGGGTGATGTATCATACTTGATCACTTATCAGTAAGCATGATATATCATGTACTGGTAATTGACCAGATGAAAAAAAGCGCCTCAACTCTGAATTGAACCCAGGACATCTACAACTTAGCAGAGTGAAACTTTACACCTTGTACCATTAACCCACTGACACTTGATACATACTTTTCAAACTAATGCTATATAACCTCCACTTCTAAAAATAAAAATATTTGTTATTTGTTATGATAGTTTGTACTATTCTTCATGCCTTTAGGAGTCAGCAACATATTTTTCCATTTGTAAAATTAAAATAAAATAAAATCATATTTGAGAGGGTCTGTGATCATTATGTTTATTCAATTTGCGAAGTTTTTGAATAAAATCTCCGCTTTTCCAGCCATAAATATTTTTCCAGATTGGTCTTGATTTTTTGTTTGATTTTGTTCAAGATTTATAGCAGCTAACAATGAATTTTTGGCCTGGTGAAAAATTCATAAAAAGGAAAGAAAGAAAGAAAATTAAATTAAATTAAATTAAAAAAGGAAAGAAAGAAAAAGGAGGAAAAAAAAAAGGGGAATGTAACATGGGATTACAAGCCTAGACACAAATTTAGAGATATAACATAATATATCTGTTTTCCAAATAGTTGTAGAATTATGAGGATATATAGAATTATTTTGGAACTTTGGGAATGAGTCCTAGTAGCCTAGTGGTATATGCCTGGTTCAAAGATACTGCAAGATGTGTAAACCCTTGAGTTCAATTCTGGCTTTGGCCACTCTTTTTGTCTCTCCAATAAGAGATTGAGTTCTGATGGTTCATCAGCTATGTTACATCACAGTGGTCTGATGAGCACCATGCATGATGTATCACAGGTACACATACTGGTGGTCTGAACAAGGTAAGCATTTGATTTTGCCGCGCGGATTTTGTCTGACTTTCATATAGGTCAACAAATATTGGAAGGCACACGATAAGGAGAGGATGCAGAGGGAAGCTCGTTACAAAGAGCTGCTGGATGCTGAGGTGAAGGCTGCTGAGCGGAGGAAGGCTGATGAAATCGCGCGGGCAAAAGAGAAGGCTAAGGAGGAAGCAGCCGCGCGGGAAAAAGAAAAGGAAAAGGGGTTGGAAAAGGAGAAGGAGGCGGGGCCACCCGGTGTTAACAAAGGCAAGGCTAGAGAGGTGCCCAAAACACCTAGGAAAGTGACTCCTAAAAAAGTAAGTTGACATTAATTCCAGTTGGTCTGTATTTATGTCTTTACAGTCCCAAACTGAAATCTGGTTGGAGTCCGAAGAAGATGAGGATGAAGACAAGCTGCAGTCCTGCATGCAATGCATCAAAAGGAAGATCCCGTGCGTTTCTCAAAGCGGCAAGAAGGTCTGTGTTGCCTGCAGGAAGCGTAAAATGAAGTGTGAGTTTTTTGACAAGACCGCGTGGGCTGTGATGGATGGGAGCAAACAAGTGGTGGACGCCGTGTGGGAATTGGCAGGACTGGGGAGGCATTGAGAAGCCGGCCGGTTGGAGGTGATCTGGCATGATCACCAGAGGTTCATGATGGAGGTTGAGACGCGGGCAACGGCGGATTTGTCAGCAGCGGACGCCAGGGTGCTTCAACTCTTGGAGTTGAAGTCTAAGGGTATTGAAATCCCAGAGGACTTGAAGACAAGGATCCGCGCGGAGCGTGGTGTGATCCAGCGCACCCTCAATGAGCAACTGGAGGACCTTACCGTGCGGATGGACAGCATCCAGAAGCACACGGCTTGGTCCAAGAATGGGCTCCCAAGGCTCACTCCAGAGGTTCCTTCAGCGGCCGCACAAGGAACTAAAAGGAAGGGTGATAATGAAGGGGACTGCGCAGAAGGGAGCAAGAAGAAGAAAAAGAAAAAAGTGGTTGAAACAGAAGATGAGGAGTCTACAATGCGGTGAGGGGTAATAGAATCCAGGCGGAAAAGTAAATAGAATTGTAAAAAGGTCAAATTGTAAATAGAATAGAAAATTTGTATAACTGAATTGGAAAAAACTTGTGAGAACATAAAATTGAAATTTCCGGGTGGAAAATAAGAACAGAAAAATGACTTAGCAAAATAACAATGAAAAATCATAAGGCAGAAAGTGGTCCTGGTTTTGCGGGATATAATCGATGAAAA
>KN837247.1:11594-26389 GCA_000827215.1 Sphaerobolus stellatus SS14 | reverse complement strand
TGGTTCTCAGCAGCAGGAGGAACTTCTGTCATTGCAGATTTGCATAGAAGTAGAAGAAACTTGCCAATCATAAGCTACACTGCTCTAGTCTATCCATTCCTTATGATCGATCACTTACGAAACACCTTCAAGCTGCCAATCCACCTCAAAACTATCCAATCGTACCAATCCACATTGGAACCTTGCCAATCTTACGATCGTAACGATCGGACAAGTGGTCCCAGTCAAACGTACTCCATAGAAGAGAGAACAGGTTCGTAGGCCAAAGGACCCTCCAGGATTTAATGGGGTATGAGGACTTTGCAGTGGACCTGCAACACGATGATACGGACTATTATTCAATGAGTGATGATGATAATGATTTCCTAAAAGAAAAATTTGAAGTTGGGGTTTGATGTATCACGGCTCTGAAATTTCAAGTACGGAATTGAAGAGCAGGAGGCTGCAAGGAATTCTTTAGATGCTCAGTCTCTCTAAAGGCTTTGAGGCATTATAGAACCTTTTTATGTATATTTTTGGGCTGGTCTCAATACATCTTCTGTGCATACCGTGTCATGATGGAAGCAGACAAGAGATATTGCCTTTCTGGGAGAGGCACCGTCCATCCAATGACAGTGCTCAACGGACACTTTGCCTCCGTCTAGCATCCCAGAAATGCACGACTGCATCCCGCTGCTGTCTCCTTTGTCCTCAAGTCCCCTTTTCTCCCCTAATAGTCCAGAAGAACTTCACTAGGCGGCGACGCTCAGAAATAACGGATCAGCAAGCTATGGTGGAGGGATGCGAAGACGGCGAGGTCACGGCGAACTTGAAGACGGTGGATAAAGCCGCTGTCAGTGACGTTAACCTCGGAACTGTGATTCCCAATTAACGGTGTAAGATTTTTGAATCTAATATGTACATACCTCACAGCTCATTCATATTGTTAGACTACAACAACGGACCGTCGACCAGGTGTCTAGAATCCCATTCCTCGGACCTTTGTGCTTCGACTTCCTCTCGACCCATGCATCCGGATGGCTCTCTTCTCTTCAATCATAACAGTTCAATTTTGACGTTAATTGCATATCATTGAATCTCGGAGTCGCACTTATAGCGCAGCCTGATGACGTCATCGTCAGCGGTACCTACCATTGTCTCTACTCCGGCACGCTACCATACAAACGGAGATCACCAGTGCATATATTTTGACCCACTTCTCTGCAGATGATTCCTTGACTCAATTTGATATCCTGGGTGCCTCTATTCCACTTCTCCTTAGAGCACACGCGAGCGCCTCGTGTTTTCTCATGCGGTATTCTCGGCATCTTTCGACACAGGAAGGCAAAGTTCCCTCAAAGAATGGTAATTGGGTGTTTTCGATCATTGTGCGTTTCTATTTTTATTCTGTCTACCCGTTGATAAATAATTGCCAGCACTTACATCGAATTTATAGAAGCAAAATCCCGACCCCATGATAAACGAAAGCATCCACCCTTGTCCAGCTTTCTCATCATCCGATGGCAACCAAGATACCCCATTCTCGCTCCACTGACGACTAACATCGCCGGACAATCTCATTCCCCATCAACGCCTGTGCTCTCCCGCATCTGACCTCAATTATTCGGTAATCATTCCATATGGAGTCATGTTAACCCTAAACGGATTGTTAAAAGATGATTTGGACATTGAAAACACCGTGACTGATACTCAGCTTGCTTGCTTGACGAAGGTCGGGGATACGAGGGATGCGTATGGGGCTAGGGAGGAATGTACATAAGAGGCGATGAGGGTGATATACAAGTGTGGACTTAATGAGAAGGAACCAATTATGATGTTGTTTAGGATAATTATTAATAGAATTTACCTGTGGCGTCGGGCTGTATAGAATTTTATTTTCTTCCCTTCCCACTTTTTTCACTCCCTCTGCTGACGATATTCCACATCAGAAATCCTGGTCAAAAGTTCTGGTAAAACGTCAGGTACCACTCTTAAGAAAAAAGAATAGTTCTGCGTCTAAATCGTCATGCAAGTTTTAATCTCTTGTCCCGTGCGGAGACAAGAGATTACTTATGTGCATTTCATTGATATTGAGGTTCTCCTTCATAGAAAAGTTAAATTAGTTACCATTCATACAATACCTCCGAATGAGAAACTGCAATCCGATTTATTAGTAGTGGCTATGATTGCATATTAATAGTGAGATGGCATACAGTGAATCATATTATCGTCAAGTATTAATCTGAGTTCAACTCAGCATCTAAAGCTATGAATAGTCCGAGATATCAAATAAGGACCGAACCTTCTTGCAACAATGTGTCATAGGGTGTGGTATCCGTGAGATGACAGGGAGCGGCAGGTATGTATCATACGTCGGGTTCCTAGTCGGTTGTAGCAACGGCTTGAGCGACACGAGACGTTTTTCAATCATCCTAAAACATTGGGAGAACAACACCCACATCGTCCCCAACCACGCCACAAAATTCCTCTTCGATACCATCCTCTACTCTCTTGACACCATACAGATCTCCTCGGGTAGAGAACTTTCACTTTCCCATGAAGATCAGACTCGTCAGCATCGTTTCTTTGGCACGAACACAATGGATGAAAGCGGTGGAGGAGTGATCACTAATATGTTTCTTCCAGTCACCATACCGTTGAAATGGCCCTCTACTACGTCGTCGGTTAACCCAGGCCAAATACCAGCAGTTGCGGCTTTTGCTGGCCATTCCAGAACCCAGAGCTTGAACTCCTCGAAAAAAATTGCGCATTGTTGAACGAGGGCAGCTACATATGACTCACGATCGTAATCTGGAAAATTATCGAGAACCCATGGGCGAGTCTGATGGAAAGATTTGCCTTCTATCAGTCCAAGGCAAAATTACAATAGGAGATGGCAAGCAGGAGGGATGTTCGCTGCAGGGACAAGCTTGCGCCATTGATGACAGACGGCTCTTGAGACAATGAGAGCTTTGAGTGGAAAATGAGAGAAGAGCTCAAGATGGAGCTCGGTGGGAAGCAAATGGAAGCTTATCAGCTGTCCTGGAGGGGTAATAATTTTCAAAGTCTTAAGGTATAATGATGCAATCTCGTTGTGTGTACTGCGAAGATTGCCAAGTTCGCCAGTACCTAGGCAACGAAGATGGACTTGGCTTGGGCTTGGCGGCAACTTTCGTGGGCAGTGGTTGGAGTTACGCACGCCTCCGATTGGTGTCACGTTCGGAGCGTGGCATGAACGCGTGACTGGCACGAACTGATTTGGTTCCGTGTCTCGTTCCGTTTGTCTTCCTCGTCGCCCTTTAATAGCAATCGACTCCATCTTCCTCTCCTCCTTCCACGTCTCGTCCCTCGCCGCACCCATCTCCGCCGTCCTCGCCGTCCACTCCATCGCAAAAACACATCAACGGCCACTCCGATGTCCTCATGGGCGCCGTCATCCTCCCCAACGCCTCCATCCTGAAGCAAAGGGCAACAAAGACACCATCGACGCGCTATACACTCGCCTGCAGTTCCTGCAGAATGCGCATGTGCGGTACCTGGCGCTTTTGATGCGTGTCTTGCGCTACGTGGGGCGAAGACGTCGTTACGCATGAAGGAACACGGGCGGAGCGCGATAAAGCCGGCGTGATTCCTCCTTCGCAGCGCACCCGCTTGTTAAGGAGATTATCTACGCCGGTCTCGCGGAGCATCCAGGCCATAACAACGCAGTCAAGATCCTGGCGCCGCACGCGCAAGTTCGTCAATGAGTGGGTCCTGGCTGACGAGGCGAAGGGAGGGAACGAGCGGAGGGGCAAAGGCGATTTCCCATTCGGCGGGATGGTCTCGTTTAGGTTCGGAGGCGCTGGGGAACTGGGGGATGATGGAGGTGCTGAGAGGTTCTTGACGAGGACGAGGCTATTCACGCTTGCGGAGAGTTTGGGAGGTGTCGAGAGTTTGCCGGAGTTGCCATAGAAGATGACGAACGAGGTGAGTGCTCTTTCTTCTTTACTATGCCGAATTCCATGAGCTCATTATTTGTTACGTACAGAGCACACCACCGGCTGAACGTCTCGCGCTCGGTATCACACCCGACCTTATTCGGCTAAGTGTTGGCGTAGAAGACGTCGGTGACTGTGGAACAAGCATTATCATGGGCCATCAATGGATGGAACAGCGCCAGCACCAACGTGGCCTCCGCCAATTCAGAGTGAAGTTAGAGCAACGAGTCTCCGCTAGATCTTTCATTCATACCATCCGTCCTTGCCTCATCTAATACGTCTTATCCTACTTTCCCATAGTGTATACTCTGTATCTTTATTCTTCACGCATGCTTCGGTCTCTGGTCTCTATTGTAGTCTTTATTGCCTTATAAATAAAATAAAATACATCCGGATATCCGTAATTAATTGAAGACATCCAAAGGTCGAGGCGTCCAGGGGAGTCTAAGTATCAATTAGCGACATATATTCCGTTAATTTAGCAGCCGGAACGTCTTATACTTCCAGCAAGTTCTGTGTGGAGCAATTGATGCCTTTTCTAATCTCTGAATATTTCATCGATCGCTCATGGGCGACTTAATTTCTCGAAGCTCAAGCTCAGACCACTACTATTCTTCTCACCTACACAGAAATTCTGATCGCTCCAGCAATCAATATGAGAAAACCAACTACGATAAATAGTATTACGAGAAGACTCTAATTGATATTTAATTGTTCGCCTGAGTGCGTTACGTGACGTGATCATCAGGAGCAAAAGAGCGACTAAGACAAGCAGTGAGATAAAGTAATGGTGAGAATCTGAGAGTCGGTGATGAAGACTTAATGAAGACTCAGAATACGTGAACATGACATAAAGATCCTCTTGAAGGGATCCGTGCTACGGCAATGAGGGGATACGAAGTGAGTCACGGTGAGCTTACAACTCGCAAGAGGTCTGGACTCCAGTCAATCACTCGGCACAGTCTAACTTAGGTTACACTGGGGAAGTTGTTATATGGTATGTTGGTTGATAAATGACAATGATATCTATTCTTACTGAGACTTCTTGCTGCCTTTGAGGTACTTTGTGTTTCTACCTATAATTAACTTCTCACTTCGCTTCCGAGTCTGGATCCAGCCAATTCAGGTTCACTGTGGGATGTGCATTGGTCTAGCTAATACTTGGGTTATAGACGATGAAGTGCAGTTTCCGTATGCTTAGTTTATTTCATTAATAATTTATATTTCAAGGAGCATTGCTGTGTCGAGCTGGCGTCGGAATTCCCCGGCGGTTAGTACACCCGCACTTTCTATTCTGTTACTAAGTATAGCATACATGTGTGAGGGATGACCAGGAATTGGTCCGTGTTCGCTCGGTGGATAGTAAGACCGGAAATATCTGATGTGCAGTGGAGCCAGCCTGTTCAGCGCGAGTTCTACGGCAGTGCAGTTGGGATTCCACTTGCCTTTTGAGCTCAACGGCAGCAGGATTTGGCTTCCAGAACCAATCGAAACCCATTTCCTACATAAATAGTTATGGCTTCCGATAGGGAAGATTGTGGTGGCAGGTGTTGGGGTGAGCACATCAGTAGGATTGTAGCTGAGATGGGAGATCTTATTTCATCTGAATGGAAGACTAAAATTAATCACCTGCCGTAGCAGAATTTATAAATGCTATATTTGATGAAATGGCAGCTCAGTTCCGTTCCTTTTAATGGCTAGCTAGAATTAACGGGCATTACGATAATCTCAGGACCTCCATTACAACTTCACATCCAAGCCACTAACCTTACCTTTATCCTGTTTGGGTCATGTCAGGCACTGAAATATGGGATAATTCATTTTATGGAGTGTTGAATACATTATTTCATATGTAGGTTCCCATTGACCATATATTAACAAGATAGTTTACTGAGCGTCTTATCACACCTTTCAGTCAGCTTTACAAATATTTTACCTGTGTAGCATTGTCACTGTTGACATACAATTACTTGATTACTTTTGAGGTGAAGCTTTCCAATTTCAATGCTATTCTCATTCTCACGTTGTATTCAGCGAGAGAGGGTATATGTCTGGAAACATGCGAAGTCTTTGCCATTCTCCATTTTCCTGGTTCTGAGATATTTTCCTCTTATTGTCTTGATAATTGCATTTGATGTCCCCGATTCCATTATTGAAATGTAAGTCATTATCTGAACATACTAAATCATCATGTGCTCTTTCTGAAGGTTATAGTCTTTCACCTGGACCATTGGATTCTCCATTTTCTCCGAGTCTTCAAATATTCTCAAGTGGCAATTGTAATCTTCTATCCATTCGGTTGGCCTTGGCGCCAGTAATCACTGTAACCTCCGGAGGTATGATTCAAATACTATGACACTAATTCTCACTGGTACTCACTTAGAGTTTCCCAGTAATTCTTAGTAATCCACAGTTTCATAAGTGTAATATAAAGTTCATTTGACTAATATTTTGCAACCCAGTGTTACGTGTAAATGCAATCTACAGTAAAGGTATACTGATAATGATACTTTGTCTCCTTGCACACTCTAACTGTTCTGTGAATAAAAGAAAAATGGGTTAAATGGGTTGTGGGAGTGGTTTATGTTGGTCAGATAGGAGCTACAACTGTGAGGAGTTTTGTCTAATGATTTTCTATTTAAAATGAAGACATGCAGCTCAGTTCCTTAATTATTTCGGTGGCATTGTTAATAGTAGCATTTCTGACAGCTGCCAACCATTATATGAGCTGAATATCAATTCCAACAGTGAGTACACCATACTTGCATGGATCTCAAAGAAGCCACTCCCTTTCTTACACCATATATAAGGCCTACTCCCAATACTCCTCTCTTCAATCAGCTTTGACCTAGTAATATTTTACCTCACATTAAGGAAGGGTCTTGAAGCAAGGGCAAAAGGAACTAGCAGCACTTTACTGAAGGTACTTGTTCAGGGGGGTAACCTGTATTTCATGTAAGTCTACCTGGACTTTGATGTCAATTATTTATTACTACACTATTGCTTTAACAGGGCTCTTTCTTTGGTGAATTTCATAAATGTGATCCTCATTGCTTTGGCAATGAAGACATTTGAAGGCAATCCGGGATATCATTATATTCTCCCATGGATTGGTGTATGAAATCCATAAATTAACTCACCTTGGAGTACTAATAACAACTGCCATTACTTTCAGGATTTTATTGGGAGCATCAATGTTCAATTAACATCTGTGTATGCCTTTTCTTTTCCAATAAACATTTCCATATTTTTTTCACTAACTCTGCTCTACTATTCGCAGCATAACCTCTGTAATAGTTTCGCAGTAAGCAATTGAGCTTATTCTCGTGAACTGCAGCTGATCTAACCAACTTAGCCTATTCCTCGATCTTCGTGAAGCTGCTTACCGCTCCCGTCAATCCTATAACAATCCCTCGGCTATAACGGCAACCATTGGAGAATGGTTTAATTTCGACGAATCTGGACAATCAGACCCTTCCGGTGCTAATATTCACCCTGTCTGCCACACAAGAGAGAGTCGGTTCATAGGCCAAAAGACACTCCAGGATATAATGGGGTATGAGGACTTTGCAGCAGACCTGCAACACTTTGATGATACCGACTATAATTCAATGATGGAGGATTCAGAAGCTTTCTAAAAGAAGAGTTTGAAGTCGAAGTTTTATGTACCGTGGCACTGAAGTTTCAAGTAGGGAATTGAGGAGCAGATGCAGGAAGCAGTAGGGAATTCTTTCGAAGCTCAGTTTCTGCAGATCATTTGGGGCACTATAGAACCTTTCCATGTATACTTTGAACTGGTCTCAATGCATATCCTGTGTATATCACTAAAGTAGTTTGAACCTAGTGCCCATATATTTAAGACAATTAAAAATAACCAATTTATTGACTATATAATATCTCTAATTACAATCCTGCCACCATCATTGTGCCCCCTACCACTCGTGATGCAGTCACACTGTCCTCAAGAATCACTGCAACAGATTAATATACCACTTCAATTCAAACGGAAACCAGCTCTGCGTGAGAAGAGCAGATAAAACTCACGATGACTGTGAAGCTTAGCTTTAAAGGAGTTGGAAGCGGAGCTAGCGAAAACGAAGCTCAAAAAGAAACAGCTGAGAAAATCGAGGCACTGCAGGCACAGAAGAGGCAATTTTTAGGCGGCGAGAAGTGGAACCTACATATCTCTCAATGTGGTATCCGAACTCCAATTGTTGTATCGTCAATTGCAAGCTCTGCCAGCAAGGAGAATGATCTGTTCCTCCTAGCAGGCATATTCACTTCAGCCTCCATCTCTCAGAACTCATCTACCATGTCCCAAGTCAAATTAGACTTGTAATGAAAATATCTATCGTTTGCTTTGGGACCCAAATCCCTGCAACGGCCAACTTCAGTATGGCGGTATGACCATGACACCTTGTACCATGACATGCCTAGTGTACTGCCCTCAACATGACCCGCCATATTCACACAATTGAGTGTGGATTAGATGCATATATTGCATTGACTGACTTTTGAGCTCAATATTGTTGTAAAAAGAATATACTCCTGTCGAATCACCAGCTTGACCAGCTAAAAATCGAAGTATATATATATGTATGATTCATACCTTCAATTCCGGTGTCTAGGGGGTATTTCTCTTGTCAAATTTTGCCAAGAATATCACGTTTGAGGCGAAGGCGGTCAACGAATGGACAACTCCACTTGCGGTGACCCTTTCCGAAGAAAGTTGACTGGCCTGGACACTGATCGCTGCTTCACGTGAGATACAGAATTACGCAAAAGGAAATTTGAATAGTTCTATCAACACTCCTTACTGCTGATCCTCAAATATATGACTGAGAAATGCACTCCTTGTGCAGCTCAGTCTCTTCATGATCATCTGCCGGACATTCGGTTAAAGGACTATATGAGAATGATAATATACTCACAGATGTCTATTCTCACACTGCGCAGTATGAAATGCAGACATTGCGACGTTGTGTATGGCATTAAGAAAATTATATTGATTTGAGAGGAATTGAACTGATCTGGTAGATAGAATGAGAGGGAATACGAAGGTGGACACAAAAAAAGAATAAAGTTGCTCACGATGCCTGCCACGCTATCACTATTAATTCAATGTAGTTTATTGGGGTCTCTGCCTGGTTTAGCTTTTCCAGAATCCCAACTTCGCAGACATAAAAATCCCAACTATAAACACGGATTTAGAAATTAGTATATTAGAAATTCAAAGTAGAACGTATACGTAAGGCTGTCGAGTCACCCAGCACTCCACTTCTTTTGCACAACGGATATTGGAACTCTGCGAAAGAATTGGACCTATATTATCGAACCCAGTTCACGCAGAAGGACATTAGGAGTAGCCAACTCGGCGCCAAGCGCCACACGAACCAGGACTCTATTTGTGATGAGCTTCAAAATTGAGATACAGATGCTTGAGGTACAGTGAGAGGGAAAGAACGGTTTTAGCAGATACATAGCAGCGAGTAATTGTAGGTAAAGTTTGATAGACATAAAAGAAAATTTCTAATCAGGAGCGGCGGGAGGGAAAGTGAAAAAATAGATTTGCAAGTCTGCGGACGGACTAGCGAGTCTGGGTTAGCAAGCGGGGACCTCTGATGTGGAGGAGGAGCGTACCTAGCGCGGAGAGTTTGGAAGCGGTAGGAAAAAAAACAGGGATCAGCCTCTCCTCCCTTTAAGTATCTGCCCGGATGATCCTACGAGGGGGAGCCTTCCGGTGGCTGCCAATAGCACGCCCTCGACTCCACCCCGAACCCGAGGACAGGCGCAGCGGTGGGAAGAAAAAGGGGAGAGAGGTTGACGCGGCCTCGTCGATGTGGAGGCAGAAACTGATGCTGGGCGGCTCCTCGGGCTCGCCCTGTGTAAATGGAATAATAATGAAATTCATCATCGTTAGCTTATGGTTCATCTACCTACGCAATGTTGACGCAGTGTCGCAGATTGGCCGTGTCAGCACCCGGGGGCCGGGGCCCATCCGAACCGAGTAAAATACGAGTTAATATATAATGCTTATGACGAATAGAGTACATACCCATATACCTGCGACGTTCTGAATAGCGTGGATGGATGGACGGATGGATGACTGCGTCGATGCCGGGCAATGTCGGAATCTGTGGGAATAGTAACAAAAAAAATCGAACGAAACTGTTAGAAATTAAAAGGAGTGGATAACCTGAAATTCGTCGTAATATTTACACGCGTTTTAGCCCTTGCTCGCCTGCGAACACCCACATTCTGAAGGACTAGCTGTGGAGGGTGCAGCTCTAGAAACCGTGCATACATTTGTTAACTGAATCGTGGGAATATGTGGGGTAAATCTGACCGTGGAGAAATAGAATTTACCTCCGTCGAGCATCTCAAAATCCATGACTGCATCCCTCAGCTGTCTCCTCCGTCCTCAAGCCGCTTTTTGTTCTCTAATAATCAGTGCTCATCAAAAAGATCACTAGCCAGCGATGGTCTGAAATAATGATGGATCAGCAAGATGGCGGAGGGATGCAAAGACGGTAGCGAACTTGAAGACGGTGGATGAAGCCGCTGCTAATGACGTTGACTCGGAACTGCGACCTCCACTTGATGCTGTAAGTTATTGAGCCTAATGCATGCCTTGTAGCTCATATTCATGTTGTTAAACTGCAACCACGGTCCACCGACCAGACGTCCAAGATCTCATTGCTCGGACCCTCATGCTTCGACTCCCTCTCGACTCCATGCATCTGGATGAGTTTCCTGAGACTGAATCACGATGTTTTGGAGCGGATGATTTCAGGTCTCGAAACTACGGGTGAAAAGGTGTCGGCGTTTGCGAGTGGTAGTGCGACGACGGCCCGGGCGACGACTCTCTGCAAGCACTAGGAAGGGGTGCACATGTGTTGAGCATTAACGACGAATACGTAGGAACGTTCATATATTTTTAAAGGCGGCTTCTCAGTTACAGGACCTAGAGACGATCTTTGTCGATTTCAATAGCGCAACGGATGAGAAAGCATTAGCGAGCATCAGACCCAACACCAAGGTACGTCTCACCCTTAAATTATCCTTTATTCCCTTGTATTAACTTCGCCTCAGCTGATCTGGATCGAAACCCCCACAAACACCACCCTCCGCCTTTCCCCAATCGCACACATAACCTCCCTAATCTACTCTCTCCCGCCGCCTCCCGCCCCTTGATAGTAATCGATTCGACCTTCCTCTCCCCCTTCTACGTTTCACCCCTCGCCGAGCCCATCTCCACGGATCTCGCCATCCACTCCGTCACAAAATACATCAACAGACACTCCGACGTCCTCATGGGCGCCGTCATCCTCCCCAACGCCTCAACCGCCGAAGCAAACGGCAATATTAAACGAAAGTATCCACCCTTGTCCAGCTTCCTCATCACGGTGCTTTTCAGGTTGTGACATCGGAAGTCTTTACCCAATGCAACAACGCCTCCGAGTTCATTCTCGTCCACTGACGAGCGACACCGCCAAACGCTCCCCTGTAAAATCAAATTAGGACCAGACCTAGATCCCCTTGAGTTGAGAACGTAATGAAGTTTCCGTGCAGACCGGATTCTTCATCGAGAATAAGCCAAACTGCATCGGGGGGATACCCGATCCAGAAGCATATGGCAAGGATACATCGTTTCTTCGGCACGAACACAAGGGACAAAAGCTGGGGAAGAATGATCCCTAATATGTTTCTTCCCTCCTTTTTACAGATCGAGGCACCATAAACCACATCGTCAGGTAAACCAGGCCATACACCAATAATCACGGTTTTGGCTGACCATTCCAGAACCCATAACCTGAGCTCCTCGGAAATATTTGCGCCTTGATGAAGGAGGCAGTCACATATGCCTCGCGATCGAAACCTCGAATGGACGAGTGGAATGGAAGTATTCGTCTTCTATCAATTTAAGGTAGAGGTCTCACAGGAGACGGCGAGCAGGATGAATATCCGCCGTAGGGACAATGTTGCGTCATTGAAGATAGATGGCTCTTAAGATAATGAGAGCTTGGAGTGTAAAATGAGAGAAAGACTCAAGATAGAGCTCGGTGGGAAGCGAAGGGAAGCTGACAAGTTGTCAGCGGTCCTGGAAGGGTAATAACTTTCATGGTCTTACTGTTTAATAATGCAACCCGATTGGATATGCTGCGAAGAGGGCAAAATTCGCCAATACCTGTCGAATCCGTGGTTAGGCAACGGAGATGGACTCGTTTCGTGGGCAGTGGTTGGAGTTACGCATGTCCTCCGATCGGTCTCATGCTTCCGAGCGCGGCATGAACGCGTGACTGTCACGAACTGCTGGCTGCCAAGCTTGATTCTAAAGCCCGCGCAAGCAGCTTCGTCCAGTCTTGTGACAGTCTCGTCCCTTGGTCTTGAACGCGAATCGCGATGCATTGGATCACATTTTGCGGGTCTCGAAACGTATGGTGGACAGGCGTTGGGGTTCGCGAGGGGTAGTGCGACAACGGCGACGATTCTGCAAGCACTAGGGACGGGCGCGCATACGGAGGAACCTTCAGATATATGTCGAAGGTGGCTTCCCAGTTACAGCGATTGGAGACAACCTTTGTCGATTTCGATAGCGTGACATTAGACCCAACACAAGGGTTCGTCCTCCTTCACATTCCCGTTTATTCCCTTGTATTAACTTATCCTCAGCTAATCTAGATCGTAACCCCCACACACACCACCCTCCGCCTCCCCCAATCGCACACATAACCTCTCTAATCCAATCCCTCTCTGCTGCCTCCCGCCCCTTAATAGCCATCGACTCCACCTTCCTCTCCCTCTTCTATGTCTCGCCCCTCGCCGTGCCCCTTTTCGCCGTCCTCGCCGTCCATTCCATCACAAAACACCTCAACGGCCACTCCGACGTCCTCATGGGCGACGTCATCCTCCCCAACGCCTCCACTGCCCAAGCAAATGGCAATAAGGAAATCATCGACGCGCTATATACCCGACTGCAGTTCTGCAGAATGCGCATAGTGCTGTACCTGGCGCGTTTGATGCGTGGCCTGCGCTGCGTGGGGCTAAGACGTTATCGTTACGCATGAAGGAACACGGACGGAGCGATAAAACTGGCGCTATTCCTCCTTGCGCATCCGATTGTTAAGGAGGTTATCTACCCCAGTCTTGCGGAGCATCCAGGCTATAACAACGCAGCCAAGATCCTGGCGCCGCACGCGCTCAAGTTCGTCGATGAGTGGGTCCTTGCTGACGAGGCGAAGGAAGGGAATGAGCGGAAGGGCAAAGGCAACTTCCCATTCGGCGGATGGTCTCGTTTAGGATTAGAAGGGTTGGTGCACTGGCAGATGATGGAGCTGCTGAGAGGTTCTTGACGTGGACGAGGCTGTTTACGCCTACGGAAAGGTTGGGAGGTGTGGATAGTTTGGCAGAGTACCGGAGAAGATGGCGTACGGGGTGAGTGTTCTTTCTTCTTTACTATGTCGAACTCCATGATCTCGTTATGTTACTTACAGATCATCCCACCGGCCGAACATCTCATGCTCGGTATCACACCCGACCTTGTTCGGTTAAGTGTTGGCGTAGAAGACGTCGATTACTTGATTGCTGATGTGGGACAAGCATTATCGTGGACCATCAATGGATGGAACAGCGCCAGCACCGGCGTGGCCTCCGGCGATTCGGAGTGAAGTTAGAGCAACGAGTCTCCGCTAGATCTTTCATTCATGACATCCGTCCTTCCCTCATCCAATACGTCTTATCTTACTTTCCCATTGTGTATACTCTGTATCTCTATTCTTCACGCATGCTTGGGTCTCTGGTCTCTATTGTAGTCTTTATTTTCTTATAAATAAAATAAAATAAATCCGGATATCCGTAATTAATTGAAGACATCCAAAGGTTGAGGCGTCCAGGGGAGTCTAAGTATCAATTAGTGACTCATATTCCATTAATTTAGCAGCTAGAACGTCATATACTTCCAGCAAGTTCTCGGTGGTTGACGTCTGCATGGCTCTACCATGAGGGGAAAAAGGAGATTGACCTGCGCCCCACATTACGAGCATTTGGGTCTATTCGCCCGACCGGTTCCGAGGAATGTATGTCACTATTAGGGACTAAGATCGGGGACTCAGTACTGCCGCAAGCATCAAGTGGGCGGAGAAATGGCGAAGAATATATCTACCAAATTAGCATCACTGTACAAGGAAGGAACGCTGCTTTTAAACGCCCAATTGAGAACAGCAATAAGGTGTAGACAGGAAATGCAACATAGAGTGCGACAATTTTATTTCATGAGTCTAATGTTGATTTAAAATTTTCAATATTCTTTAAGGCTAGCAAGACGCTGCCTTCTTTAACAGTCATTGTTCTAGAGCGGCGCCTTGGCAATAGCTATATCGGCAACATCGAAAATGGCCATTGACTTGAACTCCGAACTTTCAAGTGCAAAGGGAATGTCGCAAAAATCCGAAAAGCCTGATCATGGCTGCTGGCCTGATGAGGACACGGTCAGGCATGGTCAGACTCGAGTCAGAGCCTGATCAGATCGTCACACACCTGACCATAGCGACCCAGTTCTGACCAGAGTCTGATCAGAGTCAGATCAGATCGTCACACAGCTGACCATTCGCTGACCCTGTTCTGATCAGAGCCTGATCAGATCGCCACACAGCTGACCATAGCTGATCCAGTTCTGATCAGGCTCTGACCAGATCGGCACATAGCTGACTTGGTTGAATGTGGCAGAATCAAATTCAATAAAATAGATTATATATATATCAATAAAAATCTTGAAATATTAGGCCTATCTAATGGTTTACAGCTAAGGCGGACTCCCACAGTCACGTGATATCTGCAAAA
>KN837246.1:289701-303017 GCA_000827215.1 Sphaerobolus stellatus SS14 | reverse complement strand
AAAGAATGTCGTCGGTAGATCAGACAGATAGACAGCAGCAATAGTGGTCAAAGATGAGCCAAGATACAATACAAAACACCAGAGGCAAGAGATGGCGATACGGGAGTATAAGTACACGTCTGACCCTGCAGGAAGGTCGCCTCAGACAGCTTGAAGGGAGATGTTTGAAGGCTCAAGTCCAAGAGTTCCAGGCGATAAGAGACGGTGCAGCAGTGGTAAGCATACTGGAATAAATTTGGTGAAGATAGAACACATCTAGTTCGCTGTGTAGTTCGATATAGGGAGGGTGTTGTGGTAGTTCCACCAAGAGACGAAGACGGTGAGAACCACACGTGACTTGTTGAAAGTGGCACGTTGCAGTCTTCCTAAAAATATAAAGTGAAAGAAGAGCCTACCAATTCTTAGCGAGCCCTAGCAGCTCTATCCCAGGTAGCGCTATCTAGCAAGTCGACATGCTAGGAAGCCATTTAGCCGCCCGTGTCAACTTTCCTGATGCACTACAGTAACAAGTTAGACTTCATCCCAGTTTGCCAGATAAAAGCAAGTGGCGCACCTACCACGGAAGCCATTGTCTTGAAGAAAAGAAGTATTGTCCATCTTCATGATTGCTTGATTCTTGTCGTCCATTGTTGAAGGCTGTAGACCGGTTGACGTAACTAAAGCAGTTATATTCAGTCAAAGTGTGGCGGGTTTCATCCAAGGGCTTTTAGCTTACACTACAGACCCACTAGAAAGGCAATTAGCATACTTGAAGGAGCGATAATCGGACAAACTCACCTTGTTGGGTCCGTTGCATTGAAGAAATCCCACTTACTACATCATTAATGCTTAGAGCCATTCTTCAATTCCAAAGAACCATGATACTCACTCGAAGAACGTAGATCCGGAATATACATCTTCCTCTACCCAGATGTTACTGAGTGCTCGTTTCTCGGCCTGTGGTGGCAGCGGCGGAAGAAACCTCGAGAACAAGTTCCGCGGAAGCAAGTCTATCGCATTGGTTTGGTACGGAGCATAGAGAATCAGCGGTATTACCACAGTTAGGAATCACATTTCGTTAAAGGTCGTAAGAAGAGATGCTGGTGGTACAGAAACAAGAAATGAATTGCCAAGAGTTTTAAGTGCGAGAGCCCGGTGACGTCTAGAGGGCAGGAGAATGGAGAGAACAAGGAGCAGGCAAGTGCAGGACAGTTTGCATCAGCATTCGCAGGAATTTATTTTGTCGGATTCACGTTGTATTCGTCAGGCAGTGGCGCCATGCTAGTGGCGCAGGGACAAGGAATGCTGTGTATTGTTCACACATAAAATTAACCATTCAGCCCAAAAATACATTCTTCATGAGCGAGGTATGCACAAGTGTATTCTGGCATATGCATGAGGACATAACAGGAAAGAAAGCAGGGCATGCATGAAAAAATATATGATATCCGTAAAATGACATTTAAGTATTTTCATTTTTTTTTTTAATTATCCAGCCGCACCTTTGCTATGCCCCGGCAATATCCGAATTCCCGCCCAGCGTTCACTTACGGATATTCAATTAAAGCTCATTTTTAAAGCCTCGACTCTCATTTTGTGCCCTGTGTAGGTGTTGGATGGGTGTGACATTGATTCTGGGCCCGGCCGTCGCAGGGATCTATGGGTCACTGTGGGTCACGAAGCCCATCGTCCGTCCCACCTGTCATCCGCTTCACAAACGCTTGCCATCCATTTACCAGAGCTCTTTTAACTGTAGATTTAATAATGTAAGTTTCATTATCTTGACTATCTGCACGTTATTCATTGTCTACACAGGGCCTAATGTCTTTTCTGCAACGAGACCTATCAAGACATGCTGCAACACAAGCGACGGGATCATGGACACGTTTATACATTCACATCAGGTAATGCTGTTTATTATTATGATACTCGTGATCTGACTCTATTTCCAGGTGTCCCTTACGACCATGTTATCCGCCCGACCTCCACCAGTGTTCTCACCTGCCCCGACACAAGCACGTCGCGACCGTGTTCTTTTTCACACAAGAATTTCGCCATGCTGAAAAAGCATTTTAAGGAGCACGGGCACACATGAAAAATTAATGCTAAAGTTATGCTTTGGGAAGACCCTCCGGAAGTTGCTGGAGTGGACGTTGATTCAAATATGGGTAAGTCAATTTCAATGCCCTCCAATGTTTCATTAATTCTCACTGCTCTATTTGTTAATTTTTCTTCATTCATTTATGTTTCTATTATTCGTTCTTTTATCACATTTATTTGGGGGATTATTATATCATAACTAAACGGTGTTTGCTTGTTATTTTACGTTGCATGCTTTTTCTTCTGCTCCTATTCCCTTCCGACAATCATTTCTTTGCTTTTCGATGTATCACTTGCTGTTCATGTGTCGCTTCTTAATGTTGAATTTTTAATCTCTCTCGGTGAATTTATTTTTCAATTTCCTCTTGTTTATTGATCTCCACTTATTATACTTTCGTTCGCACCGTGCCATCTTAATCACTGCACTTTAACACCGTCTACTGAACTCTTTGTTTCGGATGGTATTTCCCTTTGAGTAGGCACACCACGCGAACAAGAAATTTCTTTTACATTGCCGGACCCACCCGCCGCCCGACTATCGCTTGCAGTACTCATATCACAGCCCCTCCTTGATTGTTATGGTCTAGGAATTTTGATGCCTTATCAGTGCATCATCTGTCACATCTGTGAACATGCCATCACACCGTCTGGTCTTAGGGATCACTTCAACGGAAAAGAACACGTCAAGGAAGTAGAAGAGAATAGGATACATATTCCACTCGCTGATATCAGCCTTCTTCAAGAACTTTGGCTCGAATTTAATGTCATCAGAGACCTCACTGAAATCGAACGCATCGTTCACAGGCAGCCTGCGCTTCCCGGGCTCAAGATTATTTCTGGGTTATCCTGTCAACACTGTGAATATTCTGTTCCAACTGAGGGATCCATGCGAAATCACTGGTCACAGGATCACCCGAATGACTCCACACTGTTTTCAGAAAGCTATGTTTATCGCTGGGCAACCCTTCAAGTATTTTCAACGTCTTGTCTGCGATATTTCGAAGTTTTAACACCACCTACGGCTCCACCTGGCGATCCGTGGCAGCTGTACATGAACCAAATTGACTCCCGAATGCCGCCCGAACCCACAATTAATCTCGTCCCCACTGTCAATGAAGTCCCACTGCTCCTCAAGGATACTGGATGGCATATATTCCTTGCCGACATTATCCCCTACACGAACAAGGTCAATGAGTATATTGCATGGATTGCACTCCCCACCACAGCTGCTCCTGTTAGCTGGGAGACACGTCTCAAAGCTTGGATTCTGAAGTACATGAAGACCATTCGGGGTGAAGTTCACGATTCACCTTTGGTCGTCCGGGCAGCCATTATGGGCTCCCCTATGACAGCAGACACCAAACACTACATTCCATTGGACAACAACGACAGCTTGAACACATACGCTGGTACCCTCTACCATTTCCTCCTCACTATTGTGCGCTCGTTGGATAATGCAGAGAGGATCAAACGGTTGTCGCTTACATCTGACGACTTGGATAATGCGAGGACTCTACTGCATGCCCTCACCCACAGTGAAGAGCCGAACATTGAATTGATACAAAAGCTTTTCCTACCTCTCTGCTATCACCGCAAGGCCCCTTCGAAATGGAACAATCCAATGGAATGCTTGATGGCATTATATGCTCTCCAAGATCAAGGGAGGTTCATTGATCCAAGCATTGCCACACAGCTCTTTGCTCGGATGAAATACCACATACGAGGATGCTTATTCCACGAGGGATTGAAGAGAATGGGAAATTATGATGATTCCGCATTAGAGTATGTTTTAGTTATTCGCACTCGCTGTCTTCTTTGAAATTGACCATTGCATTAGATCCATGAAGGCAATAGCAAGTGACACAATTCAAGTAGGATACGAAACACCATTCAACACCATTCGCATTTATCAGAAGTATGCTACTGCACTCGTTAAAGGCAGTACTCTACCACCAACAACACTCATGAGTGAGGACGGAATGTATATTTCCTACAAAGGGCATATGCTATCCATTGCTGCTTGGAGACGCGGACTAGCTCGACTTCTTGAAGAGACTGAAGCCGAGGTTGCTGAGATGCTATTTGGACTGACTATTGATATTCAGATTCCACGCGAATATGCTGACAACTGGTCCGATGTCAAGACCCCAGGATATTCTTGAACCGCACATACTGAGCTGAGGAAATACGAGAAGATTCTTTTGCAACACTATATCTTGCACGGAAATCTTTGCTGCCTTCGTGATGGTAAAATTGTATTTGATCCCTCAGTTGCCACTGGACTTTTACGTCGACTCGGGGATATCAACCGTCGTGTCTGCCTCCTTGTATATTTTCTTCCTGGAGGCAATCCTCGTACTACCGAACTGGGCGATCAAAAGCTCATTAATGGCCATCATCCCAGGACGGTATTTCGAGATGTAGATGTGGAGATTTGGGTTACTATCTGAAGAACAAAGACAGAAACACGCACTCGCCTGGAAGCATTTATCCCAACAAAGTGTCCCCCTCGCCTCAGTCGGATCATTGAGAAGGTTCAACTTCTGCTTCGTCCTTTCGAAGCCAGGATTGCTCACCATCTCTATGGGGAGGAGGCGTCACTCCTCACCAAGCAATTTTTCTGGGTGAACATGGGGAAGAGGGTGTCGACACCTACGATTCGAGACTGGATAGCGAATTTTCTTCCGACATACTGCAATCTCAAGGCCGGTCCGCAACAATATTGACAGCTATATGTGGAAATTTGTAGGATATTTGTTGGATCTGAGCTGGAAACATTTCTCGAGGGAGATGATATGGGTGAGGATGACGTTGGTATTTTACAACAGTCGCATTCGGCTCCTGCTGCCAACTCGTATTATGCACTAGAGCATGGCCAGCTACCGCACACAACAGTCAAAGAATGTGCCGGTTTAGACGAATGTCTTATCTTTATTGGGGAGTGTGGGGAGGAATAGAAGGAAAGCCAGCATGACAGCCCATTCAAACGAGGATGAACCTACTTCAAGATATCTCGGCTACTATTTCTGACTCGGCGGAAGCACATGGCATTCTATCTGAGGCGAACATCATCAATATTGTCTCTGCTACGATTGCACAACAACATTCCCAATGGACTGAGGAGCTCAAGAGGGACGTCCAAAAGATGTTATTATCGACACTGATGCAATTGGGACTGGATTGCTAATAAAGATTCGAATTCGTCTACTAAGGGTTCAATGGGTCAGGATATCGTGATGGAGTCACCATCAACTTCCCTCCAGCACACAGAGACATCATCGTTGAACATCTGCCATTATGAACAGCCGTCCTCGTTGAATATCTGCCATTTCGAACAGCCATCATCTTTGAATAACACCCCTCATAAGCAGCTGCCTTCTTCGAGTATTATACTGCAAGAACAGTCATCTTTTACTATTCCACCGCATTCACTGCCTCCTTTGAGGGATCTACAGAGTGAACAGCGGCGACCTATCGCAGAAGCGCAATCGGCTCCTCCTCTCACAAATCAAAGTTACTCACAGCAGTCATTCCATCGGTTTAACATTCTCGATCCTAAGGATCCCCTGCACACAGTCCAGCCGTTGGATGACGTCCAGGTACAGGATTTGCTACATCCCTTACAGGTATGTTCGGATGAGCTTCTCTACACCCTCCTAAAGAAGCACTTCCCCAGCGATCCAAATCCTCGTTTCAAGTCCTCAGAACAGAAGCTTCTGTGCAAAATGGCTATCGAGAGGAGTGAAAATGTTGTTGCAATTATGTCAACTGGGAGCGGAAAGAGTTTAAGCTGGCTCTTACCTGCAAGGTTGGAAGACAAGATGATGACGGTTGTTATTGTTCCGCATTCATCATTATTACTGGACCATCTTCGGACTGCCAAAGAAGCCAGTATTGCCTGCATACACTGGACTGTTGCCACTGAGGAAGTTCCCCAAGGAACAAGAATACTTTCCTTGCTCTCGAGAGTGCAACAATGCCGACGTTCCATCAGCTTTTTAGCAACAACATCCACCGCATCGCCAGAACCATTTTGGATGAAGGCCATGGTATTATGACAACGGGCAGTTTTAGAAAAGATTTTAATAAGATTCACCCCCTTGCCGCTTATCCTGTCCAGAGGATAATTCTCTCTGCCTCGGTCGCACTTCAGAAGCAACCTCATTTCCTCGATCTACTCAGACGCTCTCAAAATACAACTATCATTCGTGGTCCCTCGGATCAACCGAAAATATCATATCACATTCTCAGATTTGAGACCCATAAGGTCACCGCCGACAATGTTATAAGTGTCGTGAACAAGGTCCGAGAACGGTGTTTCTCTCCAACAGATTCTGGAATCATATACTGCTCTAACATTTCTGATGTCGAGGATCTCGCCAAGAAATTACCATCTTGCACGAAATATCATTCAAAGCTCAGCTCAGAAGAGAGATCTACAAATTTAAGGGATTGGTATAACGGAACAGTCAAGTTTATTGCTTCGACAACTGGGATGATTAACGGGATCAATAATCCCAATGTTAAAGCAGTTTTTTTCTATGAGGATGCTTATGGAGCGCTGAATTGCTACCAGGGAGGTGGGAGACTTTCAAGGGAGGGCCAAATCGGATATGCTTTATATCTCAACGCTACTCTGAAGCCGATGAGTTCAGTCAATGACAACAAAATTGATTTTGAGGGCCGTCGGGAAGCAAAGATTTGGGTTGCGAGTAATGAATGCCGCTGGCTTGTGTTCTCTCAGATGCTTGATGGGACAGAGATGCCCTGCTCTCGTTTGCCAGGTGCAGTTCCATGTGACTTTTGTTCGCCGAACAGTCCCTTGACAACTGGTATGTGTGTATTTATCCTTGTCTAAATTGTATCTGATCAAATTATTATAATAGAGTTGAAACTTATCACGCAACGACCTTCGGAGAAGCTCACATTTGATGACGAGGACCATTTTTATGTCGGTATCAGTGATGAAGCTCTTCAGCAGATAAACCTCCAACCTCGAATGAATTTTCCGCCACTGTCCTGGTTGATTCTATGGCATATAAAATGGCTCGAACGTCGCTCAAGCACAAGGCTGAGATTCTTTCTCGTGCTACAACAGAGATAGGAAGAAACTGTCCCATGTGTTGGGCATTTCACGGCATCCTCAGCCTCGTCACGGATTTACAAAATTCTTCAGGGAATGCATTGGAGTCCAAGGATATATACCGCAGATGAATCTCTGGATGAAGGCAAAGGACATTTTTCGATTTACACTGGCCCATGGCCATCACTGCTACACCTGTGGCATCCCTACAGGAGAACACCGTCCGCCTGCACATGGATTCCTGACAGGGCGGGATCATTGTCCTATGGAGGATTGGGTAATTATAATTGCATGGTGTGTTTTCATACAGAGGAACGTCTGGCAGCAAGCGAAGAAGGTTTTTTCCGACTTGCCAGATATTGAGGAAGGACCTACGACTATCGGGAAATGGTGTATTCATCAGAAAGGCCCAGATAAATTCTACAATGGGTTGGACCTTGCTATATGGCATTGCCAATATGTATTTGACCATCATTCAAGATAGTGTTATGTGTCTATTATTCAGCTCTCGAATTAAAGACATATTTCTCAGCTGTATTCGATTTAAATGTGCATTTTTCAGTAGCGAGTCCCCGAAATGAAGCCTCCTGAAGAAATAAATCTTAATTACTGGAATTAAACACTTATTTTTCAATGTGTGCCCCAATAACCTCTAATGTCCTATAGGTGAATGCTGCGGCAGAGGGTTGAGGACGGCGCCTATGAGCCCAGGCTTTTGATGAAGCCTGGGCTTAGAGGTGCCGGGCTCACAGAGGTGTTCCCCTGCAGGGTGTTGAGGATGGTGCCTAGTAGGTCCACCTAAGTATCCTCTGAGTAGCAGACATACGTCAGAGCGTTATATCCACCGGAGCTGCCACATACATAGGCGGGGAAGTACTGGAGGCGTAGACATATATCCAGCACATTGGCCGCAATAACATAATTAATTCGGATCCTAATCCATTTCTAATATTTATTAATTAATATGTTCGATACGAAAAAATACCCTGGTGGCTCGTACGTCCACCTATCCATTCATCAAGGAGTTGAAGACGTACACACCGTACTGTATATCATTGAATCACTGGACGTACGTCCTGCAGGCCAGCCATGAGCCTACATTGGGCAGTGGGCAAGGATACTACCGGACTGAACATACGTCCCGCACTCGGAAACAAGCACGGAGGTCCACCTAGGTATCTTCCAAGTAGCAGATGTACGTCGGAGAGTTATATCCACCCGAGCTGCCACATACGTAGGCCGGGCAGTACTGGAGGCGGAGACGTACATCCAGCACGTTGTCCGAGATAGGACAATTAATCCGGAGCCAAATCCAATTCTATAGCCCAGGGGGAATACATAATTCAAATGGAAACACTCCGTTCAGGCTGATTATTTTATATGTTGTAGTCCTAATCAATCTGAGAAGATCTAGCCATGTTTGAAGAAAATCAGCGGTTTGGTTCTTGAGATATAAAAATCACAAGTTTATTGAGTTGGGAGGAGGAGACAAAAAAGCGGTATTTCTTCAATAAATATCAATGTCCAGTAGTATACTAATTGACTATGGACAATAAACTAAATAATAATTTCCAAGTGTTATAGTGATGGTGATTGTTCATATTAGTGATATATCAGTATAGTTTGCTCTGAATAGTATATGCAAGTTGGCTTCAAGGATGTTTGATTGGTGAATGGTTGGTTCTAGAAAGTAATTTCAGTAAGCAGAATGGTTCAAGTGATGAGTAATATATAGTCTGATGATGAGACATTGAATTTAGTGCAGATATTGGTGTTTGCTACATATCTGTGAGCACCATATACACAGTATTATACAGCATATGGGCATCCTCAATATTTTCCTTCCAAGAATGCAAGATATCACAGTGTGGACTTCCAGTCAAAGGTAGCCTTTAATGAATCTGTAAGATTGAGAATCTCTTCTTCTGTGTTTGTCCTCAGAATATCATGGTAGTCCTTCATGTAACCATACTCCAGAAAGTAATTCCAATAAGAAGTTGTGGAGAATTTCAATGAAAGGGGTGGAAAGAATGTCTTGTATCGTTGAGCAAATGTGGCTTGTTGTGGACCAGGAGGTAAACCTTTCCAGTAGGATTTATGAGGTTGAAAAGCTGGAGCATGAACCAAACTTTGAATCCCTGTAATAATCCAGAATCTAAGGATATCCTCCCATGTGTCCAGTAGTGGATAATTTCCCTGATCAGCTAGAAAAGTCTGATTCATAGCAAAAATATATTGCCTTGACCATTTAGCCATAAGGACAATCACTAGACTGTTTGTTGTGCTTGGAGAATCTTTCCAGAAATTAATGTTCCTTAGAGGGCCAACAATGACAGAAGGATTAGAGTCCAGAATTTCCATTATCCCTGTCCAGGAAGGATGTGTTCCCAAAGGGTACTCTGATGTATACCTCAGGTCTTCTAAAAAATCCATTTGTCTTTCCTTATGTTTGCCATGTAAATTAGTGACAAAGTGATGGGCTGGATCACTGTCAGCTTCCATTTGATAAACAGCCAGAGTTTCAAGATGAAGGCCAGGAAGAAAGAATATACCAAACCTCTCAGAGCTAGGCTGAAAGTTAAGGTTCTGAAGAACAGAACATGTAAAGTTATCTGATTGTGGTGTGGTAACAATGGTTTTCAAGAGATGCATAATGAGGAGAGTTAGGTTGCATGCATTCAAAGGTTGTGTCTTAGCAACTCTTGACTGTAGGTATCTCAATTGTTCCATACATCAAATCCAGAATTCAAAGTAAATTCTGGATGGAATCCAAATGACTGTTCCAGTATCAATAAAATCTTCCATCTATTTTATTTTATTTTGATGTATTGGATTTTAATTAGCTATAGGATTGATATAAACTCACCTTTTCTTTTGCAATAGGTACTATTTCCTTCACAGTCTGTATTGAAGCCCTTAGCTCATCATGTACACCATAGGATGAGGTCTTTGAAATCTCATAGAGATCTATTAGATGTTTGACCTGGTTGTGAAAAGTCCCATTAGCAGCATATACATCTGAGTTCTCTGGAAATTTCATATTTCCTTGAACAGTCACGTAAATGAGATTATATCAAGCACTTTTTACCCACAGTCACACATATCCTACACCTACATTCAGGCATTCCCACAGCTACTTCTCCAGCCATAGAACTCATGTGAAGTCCATAGAACTTTACCCTCGAGACTGCCTTGCTAATGATCTTCTGTGTCCTCAATAAAAATAATACATATAAAAGGAACATATATAAAACTTCTGTACAGTTTTAGGGTGAGCTGTTCATTACTTACCACAAAATTCTTTCACTTTTTTCTGCAGCTCTTTCCACTATTTACCAACATCTTGGCATCAACAATAATAATAATATGTGTCGCCTGAGCCTTCAAGCAACACATTTAAAATGATTTGTTGTTACATTCTCTGAGGAGATAGTGAGTAAGTCTATCATTATTATTTATATCTTCATATTGACTTCCATATTTTCCAAGCTGATGTTGCAGAGATTGTGTGGAAGTAAGATGGTGTCAGCATATGAAGAAAGAATCCTTGGTTTTGGTGCAAAATAATGGGGTATGTGTTTTCACTTTTATGGGCTTAATATTAATATTATACCATATACTAGAGCACACTAAGAGATAGTGGTAGCCTGCTGTTCACATTTGTGGTGCAGCCAATGATGGCTATGTCAATGGATGCCATTAAGCCTGCAAACTCAATGGTTCATAATCTTTTTAGACAATTAAAATTTAAATTAAATTTAAATTAAATTAATTAATTATACTCATGCAGTTTACTTTATTTTATTTTATTATTTAAAAATTTGTTATTATTCTAGCTCCAAACCTCTCTCTCAGCTGTTACTGACAACTGAATCCCTCTGTGAAGTTCCACAGCTGGGGCCTAGACCACTCCTGTCGCTGATAGAGATTTTGAAATTTAATTAATTTAATGCTGAAGATCTGAACATTTAATGTTAGATAAAATTAGTGATAGTCATTAGTGTACCCAAATCAAAGCATATTTCATGGAATTTAATTAATTTAACATGCTGTGCAGTGCAACAGCCCATTAGGATATTCTGAAATCTACTTTGCAACAAATAGCTCACCAAAGTTGGGACTTGGATGACTGAGATATGAGAATAATAATACAGATTCTGGATCTTAGCCAGAATCTTACTATGATATGATGAGCACACCTACAACAAAGCATATTTGAAAGCTAGATGTTGAATGTCAAAAAGAGAGTGCACAACAAGCACTTGGACCTGTGTCACGCACAGTCACACAAAACAGCAACAGAACAGACTGGACTTGGATATTCACTGCTGGCACTATTAACTTGCTATAATTCTGTTAAAGTTGTCTGACTACTGTATGATATAAAGTGAGGATTTATCATTGAAAGAATGGATATATAATTTAGCTTATCATTTCTCTGGTGGATATATTGATCTAACAGCTCAATCGTGATTCACAGCAGGTGTTGTTTCGGACCGTTGTGGTAGGAATTGACTGCATATAGGCGGACAATTCTTTATCACACCATTTCTCATTCATTTTATATTCAATTAATTTTCTATTTAAAATATTATTATTCTATGCATTTAAATATACTAATTATACAGCTGCAACTCCCACATACAAAAATACCAGCATGATAGCTCAACACTCAACAACGAACTGGACGAATATCCACAACTACGTACCCACCCTCTTCAAGCTGAAGATTCAACTCTTTGGACCTTTACACATCTGTGCATCCAATTACAACAATCATATCATGTTAACTGATGGATCCAATGTGGATAGGGGAGGAATTGTAATCTGGGATTCATTTATTACTTCCACATTTTTGCTCTGATAATTACTTCTGTTTTTTTATTTATTACAATCCCCTACTTCTCCTTTCTCTTATCGCCTGATCACCCTCCGATGTTGCAGAGCTCTCTGGATCAAAGGACATGAGGAGTACGGTTGACAACTGAGGACTGGGCACCCTCAGGCACTTTGCGGGGAGCTCTGTCCTGTATTCCGTGACCTATCCAGTTGAGGCTCTGAGACTTCATGATCAGGTGTGACGGATTGCCACTTGGAACGGCCTTTCTATTCTATTCTATTTTTGTTATCATTCCATCAATTTAACATTTTATTTCATTAAACTTTTATCAAATTCTTGGGCTCGGAATCTTTATAATTTACTCTGTATATAAATCCTCATTTTTCGCCAAATTTCATCATCTGGGATCTCCTCTCATCTTATTCTATTTTTGATTATCTATAATTCAAGTGTGCATCCCCGAGCCTTTAGTTGTTATCCAACTTAAGATTTTTTTCAAGCTAAATTCTAAGAGCTAAGTAATTTCGTTAAAGTCTTAAAAGCACTGACTTCATAGAAATTTGAGCAGTATTCTATATTTGGAAGCAATACCGGACTCTGGTTTTGCCTTGGATCAAAACTCTAATTTTGGGGTTCACTTACCCTTCGTTTGTCTAGGTTATTTTAGATCAACCAATCTCAAACCTTGCTCCTCCTTAAGTCCGTGAGACTCCTCCACACCGTGGGAATTAGGGCATGGGTAACACCAACCTGCTTTGTAAGGCGCCACATCATTCTTCTTCCTCAACCAGCAACATCTCCTCACACTTGTCTGTCCCACTGTTCCTGTCCTTTTGTTTCTTTAGTATGCCTTTCAATCCTGGTGAGAGTCTAGGCTCTATCCACTCTGTTGATCTCTCTCTTGCCTTAGTGTATTCTTTGGGTATGAGTGGGGTTGTGGGATTGTGGTGCAAGTGGGAAGCTGTTTGGGGGCTGTTCAAACCAGTAGGCTTTGTTCAGAGGGTTGATTGGTAAACCAACCTTCCTCAGGCTTTTTCTTGTCACCACTAGGCATCTGGGGAGAGGTCTGGGGGCTGTTCAAACCAGTAGGCTTTGTTCAGATGGTTGATTGGTAAACCAACCTCTCTCAGGCTTTTTCTTGTTGCCACTAGGCATCTGGGGGGAGGTCTGGGGGCTGTTCAAACCAGTAGGCTTTGTTCAGACAGTTGATTGGTAAACCAACCTCCCTCAGGCTTTTTCTTGTCACCACTAGGCATCTGGGGGGAGGTCCGGGGGCTGTTCAAACAAGTAGGCTTTGTTCAGACGGTTGATTGG